>JBBGZY010003515.1:0-282751 GCA_037952925.1 Lithobates clamitans | reverse complement strand
CCCTGCTCTCCCTTACCCTCTTTCGCCCATTTTCTTTCTCCTCCCTCTTAGTCCCTCTCTACGTCTCACTCTTCCTCCCTCCATCCTTCCCCCCTCTTTCTCTCTCTCTCTCTCTCTCCCCTCTCTCCCTCCCTCTCCCTCCTCTCTCTCTCTCCTCTTCTCTACCCCTCGTTATCTCTTTCATCCCCCCCCCCTCCTTCTATACTCTTTAGTATTTAGTAATAATGGATCTCTATCAGCCCGCGCCTATTGGGAGATAAAATATTAATCAGGAATGTGTTGTCACAATAAATCATGGGATCATTTCTGGCCTTCACGGAGGGCTGTAAGTTGCTTGTGAGATTAGAGCTGTACGGGGTTTTATCAATAAATAATTCAGTGTTTACTGCTAATGGAAGATTCTGCTTTGCTGCGCGGTCACATGGGAGGTCTGGAATTCTGGTGCCCCCTTCCTTTTCCAGAATATTCCCTAGAGCCACTTTAACAATTACTTCCGGCTCAGAACCCAGAAAGTGACCGAAAATATTCCAATTCCTAGTCCTACTCCTTTCCCAAAATACCACCAGAGGGTAATAAATAAACGACATTCTTCCTCTCGTTCTCTAGATGGCGGGCTTGCAAGCTGGACGGAAGATTTACTCCATCAATGAAGATCTGGTGTTCCTCCGACCCTTCTCCGAGGTGGAGGTCCTCCTAAATCAGTCGTTCTGCTCAAGGCGGCCAATCCGCATACTGGTGGCCATCAAATCGAAAGAGTAAGATTGTATCCATTGATTTCCTCCAGCACAGTTTATTATAAGTGTGGATGAAGGGCATGGTGTTTTGGAGGATGTATGTCAGGTTCTAGGATCTTTCAAAAAAGACGGGAGGACTTCTAACATATAAGATAGTTACAGTGGGTGAAATAATGATTTGATACCCTGCAGATTGTGTAAGTTTGCCCCCTTACAAAGAAATGAAGGGTCTATATTTTTTATCATAGGTGTATTTTATATGATAGAGACAGAATATCAACAATAATTCTGCCTCCCACAGACTGGCTACAGTAGGCCCTCATGTGGTACACAGATTAGTGTGGTCAATGTAAGAAGGTTCTCCTAACGACAACTTGTTATGTGTATAAAAGACACCTGTCCACAGAATCTCTTTATTCCATTCAAAGCTCACCATCATGGGCAAGACCAAAGAGCCATCAAAGGACGTCAGGGACAAGATTGTGGACCTGCACAAGGCTGGATCGGGCTACAAGACCATCAGCAAGAAGCTTGGTGAGTAGGAGACAACTGTTGCGATTATTCGGAAAAGGAAGAAATACAAAATAACCATCAATGGCCCTCGGTCTGGAGCTTCATACAAGGTTTCTCCTCATGGGGTGAGGATGATGATGAGAAAAGTGAGGGATCAGCCCAGAACTACACGGGAGGAGCTTGTGAATGATCTCAAGGCAGTTGGGACCACAGTCGCCAAACAAACCATTGGTAACACAATACACCGCCATGAAATGAAATCCTGCAGCGCCCGCAAGGTCCCCTCCTCAAGAAGACACAGGTACAGGAACATCTGAAGTTTCCCAATGACCATCAAAATGATTCAGAGAAGGATTGGGAGAAAGTTCTGTGGTCAGATGAGACCAAAATTGAGCTCTTTGTCATTCGACTCACTGTATTTGGAGGAAGAAAAATGCTGAGTATGACCCCAAGAACACCATCCCTACAGTCAAGCACCGAGGTGGAAACATGATGCTTTGGGGCTGTTTCTCTGCTAAAGGTACAGGCCGAATTTGAGGGGCCATGTATTGTAAAATCTTGGGTGAGAACCTTCTTCCCACAGCCAGAACACTGAAGATGGGTCATGGATGGGTCTTCCAGCATGACAATGACCCAAAACATACCGCCAAGGCAACAAAGGAGTGGCTCAAGAAGAAGCACATTAAGGTCATGGAGTGGCCTAGCCAGTCTCCAGACCTTAATCCTATAGAAAATTTATGGAAGGAGCTGAAACTTTGAGTTGCCCAATAGACATCCAAGAAACCTTAAGGATTTAGAGAAGATCTGTAAAGAAGACTGGACCAAAATCTCTCCTGAGATGTGAGCAAACCTGGTCACCAACTACAAGAAACGTCTGACCTCTGTGATCGCCAACAAGGGTTTCTCCACCAACTACTAAGTAATGTTTTGCTTGGGGATCAAATACTTATTTTACTCACTGGACTGCAACTTGTTTATAACATTTGTATCATGTGTGTTTTTTTCTGGATTTTTGGTTGATATTCTGTCTCTATCATATAAAATACACCTATGATAAAAATTGTAGACCCCTCATTTCTTTGTAAGGGGGCAAAGTTACACGATCTGCAGGAGATCATTATTTTCCCTCCACTGTATAAGTGGATCCAATGACTTCCTCCAGCCCAATATAAAATAAGTCATACAAAGCAGACAGGAGGACATATATGAGAACTGAACTGATTAGTATTGTATGAAGGAAACAGCAGAGGGGGTGCCGACTAAGTGCAGTATATATATATAAAACTTTATTAAAAATCACAACTGGCAACTCACAAGATACATAAAGATAAGAGCGTGTAATCCACCCAGTGCGTTTTGCTGCTTAGCCTCGGTGCATCTTCGGGAGCCAGGAAGCAGATGCTGCTGTCAGGAGCCGTGTTTGTTTCTGGTGTCCTACACGGCTCCTGAAGACACACCGAGGCTCAACAGCAAACCGCACTGGGTGGATTACACGCTCTTATCTTTATGTATCTTGTGAGTTGCCAGATGTGATTTTTTTTAATAACGTTTTATTTCTATATACTGCACTTAGTTGGCGCCCTCTGCTGTTTCCTTGATATATTGCAGCAATTATTTCAGTCTCATTGAGGAGCCGCCACGGATATTTTTGGATTAGACTATTTAGTATAATCCTACATCCCCACGGCACATCGGTGTGTATGATTATGTTGTAGCTTAGCTGTATCCCCGCCTGCCCCATAATTCCCTGTATTGATATACTCCGGTCCGCCACGTGATATGTAGATGAAGATGGTCGGCCCCATATGAGATTGTCCTGATGTTGTCTTGTAATCTGTGTGGATGTGATGGAGGAATAAAGTGAGAGAAGTCCAATAAGGACATCCAGTCCGTGCAGACACATTGACAGATTCCATTCACTATGATCCCTACTCTTGGTGGTCCCGGTTCTGGTGGGAATGAGGTGGATTTGGTGCCGTATTTTGTTCTCTCTTCTGCAGCAGACAATCTAATCGTTTCCTGTCTTCCTCTCAGGATTGTGAAGGTTCCGGACTCTCCGCAGGCTCTGTGTTTCCAGATCCGTGGCTCTACGCCGCCGTATGTCCACGCCGTGGGGCGAGGTGAGAACTCCCCAAAAAAAGCCGAACCCCCCAATTTATATCACCCCCCGAAAAATGTTCTCTCTACAGCTTTTATTATACAAGAATTATTCCAGGTTTAGGGGAACATCAGGCAATAAAAAGAGGAGTTCCCCTATGTCTTCCCTATGTCTCCCCTATGTCTTCCCTATGTCTTCCCTATGTCTTCCCTATGTCTTCCCTATGTCTTCCCTATGTCTCCCCTATGTCTTCCCTATGTCTTCCCTATGTCTTCCCTATGTCTCCCCTATGTCTCCCCTATGTCTCCCCTATGTCTTCCCTATGTCTCCCCTATGTCTTCCCTATGTCTTCCCTATGTCTCCCCTATGTCTCCCCTATGTCTTCCCTATGTCTTCCCTATGTCTCCCCTATGTCTCCCCTATGTCTTCCCTATGTCTTCCCTATGTCTCCCCTATGTCTCCCCTATGTCTCCCCTATGTCTTCCCTATGTCTCCCCTATGTCTCCCCTATGTCTCCCCTATGTCTCCCCTATGTCTTCCCTATGTCTCCCCTATGTCTCCCCTATGTCTTCCCTATGTCTCCCCTATGTCTTCCCTATGTCTCCCCTATGTCTCCCCTATGTCTTCCCTATGTCTCCCCTATGTCTCCCCTATGTCTTCCCTATGTCTTCCCTATGTCTCCCCTATGTCTCCCCTATGTCTCCCCTATGTCTCCCCGATGTCTCCCCGATGTCTCCCCTATGTCTCCCCTATGTCTCCCCTATGTCTCCCCTATGTCTTCCCTATGTCTCCCCTATGTCTCCCCTATGTCTCCCCTATGTCTCCCCTATGTCTCCCCTATGTCTTCCCTATGTCTCCCCTATGTCTTCCCTATGTCTCCCCTATGTCTCCCCTATGTCTCCCCTATGTCTTCCCTATGTCTCCCCTATGTCTCCCCTATGTCTCCCCGATGTCTCCCCGATGTCTCCCCTATGTCTCCCCTATGTCTCCCCTATGTCTCCCCTATGTCTTCCCTATGTCTCCCCTATGTCTCCCCTATGTCTCCCCTATGTCTTCCCTATGTCTTCCCTATGTCTCCCCTATGTCTCCCCTATGTCTCCCCTATGTCTCCCCTATGTCTCCCCTATGTCTCCCCTATGTCTCCTCTATGTCTTCCCTATGTCTTCCCTATGTCTTCCCTATGTCTCCTCTATGTCTTCCCTATGTCTTCCCTATGTCTTCCCTATGTCTTCCCTATGTCTTCCCTATGTCTCCCCTATGTCTCCCCTATGTGTCCTCTATGCTCAGCGTGAGACTAAAGAGAACCGGTTCAATGTTCATACAGAGGGGGGACCCCAAACCTATCAATACAAGGGCCACATGCTATACTTCACAATGTATTCACAGGCCTATGTGTTTTATAAATGAACGAGTCCCCCCTTACAACAAGGTCCCCATCAGAGTCCCCCCCCCCTTACATCAGCGTTTCCATCAGACTCCCCACTCCCCTTCATCAGGGTCCCTATCGGCTTCACCCCTTATATCAGGTGTCCCCAACAGAGTCTCCCCTATACATCAGGGCCCCCCAACAGAGTCCCCCCTATACATCAGGGCCCCCCAACAAAGTCCCCCTTATACATCAGGACCCCCCAACAAAGTCCCCCCCTATACATCAGGGCCCCCCAACAGAGTCCCCCCTATACATCAGGGTCCCCCCTATACCTCAGGGTCCCCATCAGAGCCCCCCTATACATCAGGGCCCCCCTCAGGGTCCCCCCTATACATCAGGGTCCCCCCTATACATAAGGGGCCCCCTCAGAGTCCCCCCTATACATCAGGGTCCCCCTCAGAGTCCCCCCTATACATCAGGGTCCCCCTCAGAGTCCCCCCTATACATCAGGGTCCCCATCAGAGTCCCCCCTATACATCAGGGTCCCCATCAGAGTCCCCCTTATACATCAGGGTCCCCCTCAGAGTCCCCCTTATACATCAGGGTCCCCCTCAGAGTCCCCCTTATACATCAGGGTCCCCCTCAGAGTCCCCCCTATACATCAGGGTCCCCCTCAGAGTCCCCCCTATACATCAGGGTCCCCCTCAGAGTCCCCCCTATACATCAGGCTACCCATTAGAATCCTCCTTAGCCTTGTAAGGCTTACAGCATGGCTGTAGAAGGAGGTCTTGAAGGAAGAAGGTTCCTGTAAATCCTCTTGTAAATTTTAGGGGCAATAACGTCATTGGTTGTTAGGACGCTGGAGGGAGAGGCGGAGACCACAGGCAGCCCCCCGCTGACCCGAATCCTTCGTCTATGGGGAGGACACACCACGGACCCTAGCTGGGGGCTGGATAGAATCCTACAGTGGGCCGTAGAGACCCCTAATATAGATTATAACTCACTGCTGCCCTCTGGTGGAATTTGTACATTGGCTGCTGTGGTCAGTTGAGTCTTTCCAAGTACAATGAGGTCCCCCTCTTCTGTGTCCCCCGTTCCCAAGCCTCTTCCACCAGACTCTGTGGTAATGGGTTCCTCTAGAAGGGAGGAACGTGCCGCCATCACATGCTAAGTATTAGGCCCCCACATGTGTGCGCAGATCGCCCGGCCCATCCACATTCCAACATCTGGCGTGTTGTTGTCGGACGCAGCAGACGGTTTTATCGCCCCCCAGACAAAGATTTATTAAAGCTTTGAAAACAAACACAGAGAAGATTTTACACATGAAAACACTTTCCTCACCAAATAGACACCATCAAGTCAGACCGCCGCTCCACGCTGCTTCCTGATTGGCTGAGATCAGAATATACAGGAGACCTTTGGGCCCAATGCCGCCATGAGAAGTTGACGGGACATGTCCAGGAATGTGAAGTCCTCGCGGTGTACAGACGATGAGCGCCGACTTCGCAATAAGAAAATAAACACGCTACTGTACGGCGTTCCGAGGGTCCTCTAATGTGGGGACGCGGCGTGTGGCGACCAATCACTGCGAGGGATAACATTCCGGGGACACCTGCTCGCCATATTCACCTTCTGCCACAAAACTGTTACTTTGTATCTTTATTCTGATCATAGAAGGATCCAAAATGATACAAAAGTATCCAAGCCGAGACGGGGGGAGGGGCTCATGCACACCAAGCGCAACGCGGGAAAACGTCCGATTTTGCGCACGTGCCTGCACTGCACCTGCTGTGAATAAACCCTCCTTGTCACGGCTTGGATACTTTTGTATCATTTTGGGTCCTTCTATGATCAGAATAAAGATACACAGTGACGAAAATATGGCGAGCAGGTGAGCGCACATCTGTCCCCGGAATGTTATCCCTCGCACGAAAACGCACGCCCTTCTGGTGCCATTAAGGCATTTTTATGAATGTGCATTTTTGTGCGCTTTTTGGTGTGTTTTTCGCAGTACGCGCTCAGGGCAGCCCATTCCTTGTACCTTTTTGGGCATTGAAACATGCGCACACTTGGGATCGCGTCCAAAAAATGCGCACTCTTGGGAACGTGTCCAAAAAATGCGCACTCTCGGGAACGTGTCCAAAAAATGCGCACTCTTGGGAACGTGTCCAAAAAATGCGCACTCTCGGGAACGTGTCCAAAAAATGCGCACTCTTGGGAACTTGTCCAAAAAATGCGCACTCTTGGGAACTTGTCCAAAAAATGCGAACTCTTGGGAATGCGTCAAAAAAATAAGCACTCTTGGGATTGCGTCCAACAAATGCGCACTCTTGGGAACGCGTCCAAAAAATGCGCACACTTGGATGGGGCGATTGTCTGATGTGAATTCTTTATATATGGATTTCCTCGCTGACATTTTTGTTGTTGTTGTCTGCAGGCTCGCAGGCGGCCGCGGTCGGCCTCCACCCCGGACAGTGCGTCCTGAAAGTGAACGGTAACAACGTCGCACATGACAGCCACGTCGAGGTCCTCGAGCACTTCACTGCCTACCGCAAGAACCCCCAAAATCCTCTGGTGAGTATAAGGAGGGGGGGTGGTGTGTCCTGGGGGACTACAAGTCTCAGCAGACCTGGGGATGGAAAGGCGCTGAGCCGTGTCTGTGATTTGCAGGGCCTCTATCAGTGGATTTATCGCACCCACGAGGACGCCGAGGAGGACCGGGAGCAGCGCTGTACATCGGAGGATTGTCTGAACGGCGGCGGAGTGTGTGAGGGCGGCGCTCTGGGCAGAGGACTCCATGACAGGCAGACAGGTACCGCGGGGGCGGGGCTTATGGGACTTCTTATTAGTATAAAGAGAGATTGATCTGAGATGACATCATCAGCAGACAAGCGTTCCCCTTTAAATAAAATCATTGTCTGGATCTCGGCCACGCCCCCCCCTCGGTCTGTATATCGCTCACATAGACTGTGGCTGTGTTAGATCCGGCCCTGTAGATTCTGGCAGCGAGCGGGTTAACGGCGTCGTGTTTCCACCGAAGCGATAAACCTGATCCGCCGCGCTGCGTCCAATGACGGGAAATCATCAATTATTAATCACCGCCGTCCCATTCCCTGAACCCCTCACCCGCTCCCTGCACTCCGCTTCCACCTGATGTATAAATAGCGCGCCGCGCCGTGACGTCTTCCCTGCAGCGTCTGCAGAGCATCGCTCCCTCCCCTCCCCCTCCTGACATATTGATATATTCTGCAGATTATCCCATCACTGACCTCTCTACAGATCTGCAGAACATCGCTCCGTCCCCTCCCCCTCCTGACATATTGATATATTCTGCAGATTATCCCATCACTGACCTCTCTACAGATCTGCAGAACATCGCTCCGTCCCCTCCCCCTCCTGACATATTGATATATTCTGCAGATTATCCCATCACTGACCCCTCTACAGATCTGCAGAACATCGCTCCCCCCCCCCCCCCCGACAGATCCATACTGATATATTCTGCAGATTATCTCATCACTGACCTCTCTACAGATCTGCAGAACATCACTCCCTCCCCTCCCCCTCCTCACAGATCCATATTGATATATTCTGCAGAACATCGCTCCCTCCCCTCCCCTCCTAACAGATCCAGATTGATATATTCTGCAGATTATCTCATCACTGACCTCTCTACAGATCTGCAGAACATCGCTCCCTCCCCTCCCCCTCCTGACAGATCCATATTGATATATTCTGCAGATTATCTCATCACTGACCTCTCTAGAGATCTGCAGAACATCACTTCCTCCCCTCCCCCTACTGACAGATCCATATTGATATATTCTGCAGAACATCGCTCCCTCCCCTCCCCCTCCTAACAGATCCATATTGATATATTCTGCAGATTATCCCATCACTGACCCCTCTGGAGATCTGCAGAACATCGCTCCCCCCCTCCCCCTCCTGACAGATCCATATTGATATATTCTGCAGAACATCGCTCCCCCCCTCCCCCTCCTGACAGATCCATATTGATATATTCTGCAGAACATCGCTCCCCCCCTCCCCCTCCTGACAGATCCATATTGATATATTCTGCAGAACATCGCTCCCTCCCCTCCCCCTCCTAACAGATCCATATTGATATATTCTGCAGATTATCTCATCACTGACCTCTCTACCGATCTGCAGAACATCGCTCCCTCCCCTCCCCCTCCTCACAGAACCATATTGATATATTCTGCAGATTATCCCATCACTGACCTCTATAGAGATCTGCAGAACATCGCTTCCTCCCCTCCCCCTCCTCACAGATCCATATTGATATATTCTGCAGATTATCTCATCACTGACCTCTCTACAGATCTGCAGAACATCGCTCCCTCCCCTCCCCCTCCTGACAGATCCATACTGATATATTCTGCAGATTATCTCATCACTGACCTCTCTAGAGATCTGCAGAACATCGCTCCCCCCCTCCCCCTCCTGACAGATCCATATTGATATATTCTGCAGAACATCGCTCCCCCCTCCCCCTCCTGACAGATCCATATTGATATATTCTGCAGAACATCGCTCCCCCCTCCCCCTCCTGACAGATCCATATTGATATATTCTGCAGAACATCGCTCCCTCCCCTCCCCCTCCTAACAGATCCATATTGATATATTCTGCAGATTATCTCATCACTGACCTCTCTACCGATCTGCAGAACATCGCTCCCTCCCCTCCCCCTCCTCACAGAACCATATTGATATATTCTGCAGATTATCCCATCACTGACCTCTATAGAGATCTGCAGAACATCGCTTCCTCCCCTCCCCCTCCTCACAGATCCATATTGATATATTCTGCAGATTATCTCATCACTGACCTCTCTACAGATCTGCAGAACATCGCTCCCTCCCCTCCCCCTCCTGACAGATCCATATTGATATATTCTGCAGATTATCTCATCACTGACCTCTCTAGAGATCTGCAGAACATCGCTCCCCCCCTCCCCCTCCTGACAGATCCATATTGATATATTCTGCAGAACATCGCTCCCCCCCTCCCCCTCCTGACAGATCCATATTGATATATTCTGCAGAACATCGCTCCCCCCTCCCCCTCCTGACAGATCCATATTGATATATTCTGCAGAACATCGCTCCCTCCCCTCCCCCTCCTAACAGATCCATATTGATATATTCTGCAGATTATCTCATCACTGACCTCTCTACCGATCTGCAGAACATCGCTCCCTCCCCTCCCCCTCCTCACAGAACCATATTGATATATTCTGCAGAACATCGCTTCCTCCCCTCACCCTCCTCACAGATCCATATTGATATATTCTGCAGATTATCTCATCACTGACCTCTCTACCAATCTGCAGAACATCGCTCACTCCCCTCCCCCCCTCCTGACAGATCCATATTGATATATTCTGCAGAACATCGCTCTCCCTCCCCTCCCCCTCCTCACAGAACCATATTGATATATTCTGCAGATTATTTCATCTCATTATTTCTGATTGGTTGGGATTTGGGAGGGATTTGTTGGGTGTCTCTTCTACCTTCTCCTGTGTTCTTGCTGTAGGTCCGGCCTGTAATCTGATCTCCCCGGTGGGTGAGGACGGGCCCCTCATTAATCTGACGGTGGAGAACATCCAGCTGGAGCACGGTGTGGTGTACGAGTACGTGAACACGGCCGGGATCAAGTGTCACGTCCTGGAGAAGATCCTGGAGCCTCGGGGGTTGTTTGGAATCACGGCCAAGGTGAGAACGGCGAGGAGGGGGAGGGGGAGGGGGAACGCCGATCTCTGTACCGCCTGAGCGGCGCCGGGACAAACGCCACCCGCAGGGCGGCACTGCGGGTCACTGCAATGATGGGTGCTAAAGTCATACTGAACACACAATGTGTCATTTCCATTGTCCCCTCTACTTCTGTATGGGGGTGACTGCTCTGCAATTATTCTAATTAAAAAAAAAAACCCATCCCAAGTCCCTTTTTCTTAATGGCCATCCAGCTTGTCACATGACCCGGCTCTCTCCCAGCCTGTCTGCAGGGAAACATGAGCAGGAGGAGCGTCAGGCAGATCAGTGGCTGTCCGATCTTGTTTGTAATATTGGGGCCTGAAATATATACAGTGCCTTAAAAAAAGTATTCATACCCCTTGACATTTCCCACATCTTGTCATGTTACAACCAAAAACGTAAATGTATTTTATTGGGATTTTACGTGATAGACCAACACAAAGTGGCTCATAATTGTAAAGTGGAAGGAAAATGATAAATGATACAAATAAATATGTGAAAAGTGTGGGGGGGGGGGGGGGGGCATTTGTATGGCGCCCCCCGGAGTCAATACTTTGTAGAACCCCCTTTCTCTACAATTACAGCTGCAAGTCTTTTTGGGGGTGTCTCTACCAGCTGAATTTAAATTTTTTTACAAATAAATATGTGAAAAGTGGGGGGGCATTTGTATTCATCCCCCTTTACTCTGATACCCCCTAACTAAAATCCGGAGGATCAATGTATTTATACTGAGATTACATTACACACAGGTGGACTCTATTTACTAATTAGGTGACTTCTGAAGGCAATTGGTTCCACTAGATTTTAGTTAGGGGTATCAGAGTAAAGGGGGCTGAATACAAATGTCCCCCCCTCACTTTTCACATATTTATTTGTAAAAAATGTTAAATTCAGTTGGTAGAGACACCCCCAAAAAGACTCGCAGCTGTAATTGTAGAGAAAAGAGGTTCTACAAAGTATTGACTCCGGGGGGCGCCATACAAATGTCCCCCCCACACTTTTCACATATTTATTTGTATCATTTATCATTTTCCTTCCACTTCACAATAAAATACATTTACATTTTTGGCTGAAAAATGACAAAATGTGGGAAATCTCAAGGGGTATGAATACTTTTTCAAGGCTCTGTGTTGTTCTCTTGACTTTTTAAGTCCTCGGTACCAACAAAATCCGATACCGGTGTAAAATTCTCCTGGTTTTAGATGTGTGAAGTCTCTCTCTCTCTGTGTTTTGTATGACGAGGTGTTTTGTATTGCGCAGATCCTGCAGGCGTTTATCGCGGACGACAATCAGTTTGTGAAGAATTGCGTGCGGCTCCTCGCTATGAGTAAGTCGGTGATCACGATGCCGCAGTACGAATTCCGCCACATCTGTGACACCAAGCTGGACAACATCAGCCGGAGGATCTCCAGCTACGAGCAGGTGAGGGCGCCACCACGTCTCATCCTGTCCTCCTTCCCCGCCTCCTCCTCATAGCACTCCTCTGTAGTGATCTTTCTCTATCTAATCACTCATCTAAGTTGTAGAAAGTGTTACATTGAAGAATAATGCTGCACACCTATCGTATAACCAGAGATGACACCCCCCCCGCTCTATACAACTAAATGTTTTCAGTAACAATCTTGAAATAAAAAATAATAAAAATGAAACCCAGACAGTACAGATTGCGGTGTTTCCTAATCTTAGCATCCAGTGTAGAATTGCCCCCCATTGGTGGTCATTGTGGGTGACGCGGGACTCACATGTTGTGTTGCCTCTCAGTTTGCAGACGAGTTGAAGATGAAAGTGAGTCCGTCATTTAAACAAGCGACCGGCGACACCCACCTGCTGCACAGTATGGACTTCTGTCCCACCAACTACCACATCAACCTCATGGAGGTCTCCTACCCCAAAACCAGCACCACCGTGGGGCGCTCCTTCAGCATCCGCTTTGGCCGCAAAAACTCCTTCTTTGGCCTGGATCCAGATCAGGGTAAGACTTGGGGCCAACTCCTACCTCCCCACCCCCCATCCAGATCAGGGTAAGACTGGGACCATCTCCTAGATCCCCCCCCCCCCCATCCAGATCAGGGTAAGACTGGGACCATCTCCTAGATCCCCACCCCCCCATCCAGATCAGGGTGAGACTGGGACCATCTCCTACCCCCCCCCCCACCCCTCCATCCAGATCAGGGTAAGACTGGGACCATCTCCTAGATTCCCCCCCCCCCATCCAGATCAGGGTAAGACTGGGACCAACTCCTACCTCCCTACCCCCCCCCATCCAGATCAGGGTAAGACTGGGACCAACTCCTACCTCCCTACCCCCCCCATCCAGATCAGGGTAAGACTGGGACCAACTCCTACCTCCCCACCCCCCCCATCCAGATCAGGGTGAGACTGGGACCATCTCCTACCCCCCCCCCCCCCCATCCAGATCAGGGTAAGACTGGGACCATCTCCTAGATCCCCACCCCCCCCATCCAGATCAGGGTGAGACTGGGACCAACTCCTACCTCCCCCCCCCCTTCCATCCAGATCAGGGTAAGACTGGGGCCAACTCCTACCTCCCCACCCCCCATCCAGATCATGGGTAAGACTGGGGCCATCTCCTACCTCCCCACCCCCCCATCCAGATCAGGGTAAGATTGGGACCAACTCCTACCTCCCCACCCCCCCATCCAGATCATGGGTAACATTGGGACCATCTCCTACCTCCCCACCCCCCCATCCAGATCAGGGTAAGACTGGGAACATCTCCTACCTCCCCACCCCCCCATCCAGATCAGGGTAAGACTGGGACCATCTCCTACCCCCCCCCCCCCCCCCCATCCAGATCAGGGTAAGACTGGGATCAACTCCTACCTCCCCACCCCCCCATCCAGATCAGGGTGAGACTGGGACCATCTCCTACCCCCCCCCCCCCCCCCATCCAGATCAGGGTAAGACTGGGACCATCTCCTAGATCCCCACCCCCCCATCCAGATCAGGGTAAGACTGGGACCATCTCCTAGATCCCCACCCCCCCATCCAGATCAGGGTGAGACTGGGACCATCTTCTACCCACCCCCCCATCCAGATCAGGGTAAGACTGGGACCATCTCCTAGATCCCCACCCCCCCATCCAGATCAGGGTGAGACTGGGACCAACTCCTACCTCCCCCCCCTTCCATCCAGATCAGGGTAAGACTGGGGCCAACTCCTACCTCCCCACCCCCCATCCAGATCAGGGTAAGATTGGGACCAACTCCTACCTCCCCACCCCCCCATCCAGATCAGGGTAAGACTGGGGCCAACTCCTACCTCCCCACCCCCCATCCAGATCATGGGTAAGACTGGGGCCATCTCCTACCTCCCCACCCCCCCATCCAGATCAGGGTAAGACTGGGAACATCTCCTACCTCCCCATCCCCCATCCAGATCAGGTTAGGACTGGGACCATCTCCTACCCCGCCCCCCCCCCCCCCATCCAGATCAGGGGAAGACTGGGACCAACTCCTACCTCCCCACCCCCCCATCCAGATCAGGGTAACATTGGGACCATCTCCTACCTCCCCATCCCCCATCCAGAGCAGGGTAAGTCTGGGACCATCTCCTACCTTCCCACCTGACCATCCAGTTCATGGGTAAGACTGGGACCATCTCCTACCTCCCCACTCCCATCCAGATCAGGGTAAGACTGGGACCAACTCCTACCTCCCCACCCCCGATCCAGATCATGGGTAAGACTGGGGCCATCTACTACCTTCCCACCCCCCTATCCAGATCATGGGTAACATTGGGGCCCAGAATTTTTTCTATCCCTCCATGTCTACCTGCCTTTCCTCTCATATCCCTCCCACCTCTTTTTCTGGTCCATTTCTCCCTGCCTCTCTTTCCCCTTCCTCTCTTTCACATATCCCTCTCTCATCTCTACCCCCACATATCACTCTCTCTTCTCCCTCTCCCCCCTTCACATATCTCTCTCTTCTCCACCCCCCACCCCCTACACCTACCCCCCCCCTTCACATATGCCCCCCCCCCCACCTCCTTCACATTTCTCTTCCCCCTTCCACATATTACTCTCTCTCTCTCTCTCCCCCTCCTTCCTTTCTTCGCATATCTCTCTCACCCCCCCCCTTTCCACATAGCACTCTCTTTTTCTCTTTCTCCCTCCTTCACATATCCCCCCCCCCCCCCCACTTTCACATATCTCTCTTCTCTTCTCTCTCTCCTCTCCCTCACAAATCTCTCTCCTTTCTCTTCCCATCCTTCACATATATCTATCTCTCTTACAGATCTTTATCTCTCCCATGTATATATCTCTCTTATTGTCGCCTCTTTTGCACCCCCCCCATCTCCTCTCTCTCCCCCCTCTATTCTAGTTCTGTACATATTAGCAGTTGATGAGGACAGGGTGGAAGTTTTGGGTTGCTGGTTGTGAGTTCTGGTCCTGACCTTGGTCTTCCTCTCTCTCTTCAGTCGGCACTTTGAACCCCATGCTGTATTCGCAGCACTCTATCGCCAGTATGGCGGCTCCAGCCTGGAGGTGTGTGAGTACAGAGGAGGAGGATGGGATGAACGGCAGTTTCCAGGACGGCAGCTTCTCTCAGATGAATGGAGGGATGAACCCGGAGGATCACGGTCTGAGCTTCTTAATGAAACATGATGACTTGGAGATCCAGGACTCCTACCTGCAGCTCTTCAACAAGCTGGACTTCGCTCTGAAGGAGATGAAGCAATACGTCACCCAGATCAACAAGTAAGACGTTTGGAAACCTCATATCATGATGCTGAGTGCAGTAACCCATAGCAACCAGCTACCAGTCTGCATCACTGATCTAATTGTTCCACAGCGATGATAGGTGTTATCTGATTACCTGCTATGGGATATTTCACATAATGGTTAGGCTGGAGTCCTGCATTGAAGATCTGTGCCCTTTTCTTATATATTGTTAGTAAAACTTCCATAAATGTTCTTTGTGATGCAGTTCTGGGGGTTCACGGTGCTTTATTTCTTCATAGAAGTCAGCATGGTAATTTTCTAGACCATAATTTCTCCCCTCTTTTTTACTCTGCAGGCTGCTGTCCACCATCACGGAGCCCTTGGAGCGAGACACCGCCTCTGAGCCCATGTCCACAAGCGAGACGCCCCCCTCCTCACTGGGGGCTGAGGATGGAGATGGGGACAGGACAGAACCAGGTGGCATCAAGAAAGTTTGTTTTAAGGTATTGGAGGAGGACCAGGAGGACTCAGGACACGATACAGTCAGCTACAGAGACTCCTACAGGTCAGTTCTGGCTCTTCAGTAACCTTTATTAGTCAATGTGCAACTGATGCAGAGACTGTGTGCTTATTATGAAACCCCCTGGCAGGTGACACAGTTGATCTTCACCAGAGCACCCCTCCTGTAGTGATGGTTCAGAAATCTAATGGTCCTTGATTTTACTTAATGCAAACTAACACCAGAGTAGTCAGGTTCAGGTAGAGGTTGTGGCAGGCGGCAGACAAAAGGTCCAGACAGAGGTCGAGGTAGGCGGCAGACAAGAAAGTAGTCAGGTCCGGGCGTGGGTTGTGGCAGGCAAGAGAGTAATCAGTTCCGGTCAGAGGTCAAGGCAAGTGGTAGACAAGAGTCCAGAAAGAGGTCAAGGCAGTAGTCAGGTTCCGGTAGAGGTTGTGGCAGGCAGCAGACAAGATGTCCAGAAAGACGGCAAGGCAGGCAGTAGGCAAGACAGTAGTCAGGTTCCGGTAGAGGTTGTGGCAGGCAGCAGACAAGATGTCCAGAAAGATGTCAAGGCAGGCAACAGGCAAGACAGTAGTCGGGTTCCGGTAGAGGTTGTGGCAGGCAGCAGACAAGATGTCCAGAAAGACGTCAAGGCAGGCAGCAGGCAAGACAGTAGTCAGGTGCAGGCAGAGGTTGTGGCAGGCAAAAGAGTAATCCGGTCAAGGCAGGTGGTAGACAAGAGTCCAGACAGAGGTCCAGGCAGATGGCAGGCAATAGAGTAGTCAATTCCTGGCAGAGGTTGTGGGCAAGCGGCGGCAAGAGAGTAGCAGGTCCATTCAGAGGTCAAGGCAGGCAGCAGGCAAGAGGGTAGTCCAGGCAGATGTCGAGGGAGGCAGCAGGCAACAGAGTAGTCCAGTCCAGGTAAAGGTCGAGACAGGCAGCAGGCAAGAGAGTAGTCAGGTCTCGTCAGAGTTCCTGGGCAGGCGTCAGGCAAGAGATTAGTCTTGTTCAAGCAGAGGCTGAGGCAAGCAACAGAAAAGAGAGTAGTCACGTCCAAGCAGAAGTTGAGGCAGAAAAGAGAGTAAACCAGTCCAGTTGAGGCAGAAAAGAGAGTAGTCAGGTCAGGCAATCCAAGTCAGCAGCAGGTAAGCAGTGGTAGGTTCAGCATTCTAGAAAACTAGCTCTAAGGTAGCTGAGGCTTAGACACCGCACCAGCCACTTCACAGGCTGGTGCTTAAATACCCTCCTGATCAGAGAACATGCCCAGCATCGTCAACTAGCACCAATGTGCATTGACATGGATGAATGCTAATGCTCACACACCGGTACCCTGGAAAACTTGGGAATCCTGGAGATCTAGAGGTCCTGGAGATCCTGGACATACTGAAGGTCAAACTACTGTAACAGTGCTTTTAAATGAACAATCTGACACACCACCATTTATAAATCATCCCACCGCCTTTTCTGAAGCCGAATTCTGAGCCATGGAGACCCTCTTGGCCTTCTGGGCCCTTTAGTAGGGGGCTGCTGGTTCTGGTTTTGCTCAGCAAAGATAAAGGTGATGAGGGAATATATATAGCAGAGGCTCCACGTACCACTTTTGAACACACTTGATGAATTATGAGGAATTTTTTTTTCTAGTAACGTGAAAATTCTATGGAACAAGCCCGCCATTTTGATGGCTTTGACTACTGAGTAGATGGTGACTGATTATGTAGGATATGCCGTCCCATGACTTGATTTTATGATTATTCATGTATAGTGTCGGATCTCTCCACAGTGAGTGTAACAGTAATCGTGATTCGGTCCTGTCCTACACCAGCGTGCGCAGTAACAGCTCGTACCTGGGGAGCGATGAAATGGGTTCAGGTGAGTCTCATTCGTTGGTCCCATTGTAACACTCTCAGACATGTTATTAATGGAGTTTATATCGGTACTAAAACCTCATCTTTAGATCAGGGTGTAGACCAGGCATTTTCAACCAGGGTTCCTCAAGATGTTGATAGGAGTTGCTTGAGCTGTAGCTAGATGGCAGCCGCCATTAACCACTTCCCTTGGAGAAGCAGCAGAGACGTGTCTTCTCCTTAAGGAGCTGCTGGTGAATACATTCCTATTTCCCCACTTGGAGCAGACACAGCCAGACACACAGCATCTTCTTCATTCTTCCACTGGCTCAGAACACATTCTAGGGATTCCTATTATGGTCTTTATTGGTGAACAATGAACTGGGATAGGGAGAGAGGAAGCATGGGACATGCAGAAAACTGTAGAACTGGGTAACTTGAGGACTCCTCAATTTGTGGCTGCACTGCATGGACTGCTGCTGGCACTGTACATACGGAATGTCCCACAGGATCTCTATGCTGATGGTGACCTGTACTCTCTCTGGAGCTGCACACAGTCACTTTCTCTCAGCACTGGGGTCTTCCAATCGCATAGCCAGAGGATCAGGTTGCCCCTGCCGACATCCACCAGGATCTTCCTCGTGAGGAATATGTAGACTCACAACTCCATAAGACATCTGGACTCTTTCCTACCAACTTCCGTTTGGCTTTCTCCAGCGAGTTTCTCCTAACCAAACTTGATCCATCGACACAGATTTGCAAATAGGCCCCCCCAGCTAATCAAACTTAAGACTTTGGTGTCTTCCTCAAGACATTCTCTAGGCAGGACTGGGCCCAAGAACACTGCCCTTGATGCTCATGCCCTAGACTATTTATGAACTCTCTCACCACCTTCTGGGCACATCAGCCCAGGGATTGGCTGGAGTCCAATTAATATTCAGGCTGTCTGCTCTTCCTCCCGTATACTTCTAAAATCCTCTAGAACAGGGGTCTTCAAACTTTCTAAAATAAGGGCTGGTTTACAGTCTTCAGACTTTAGGGTGGCCGGACTGTGGCCATTGGGGATACAAAATGTCACGGCATCAGTGGGAGTAAACAATCCTTCATCATTGTCGTCAGTGGGAGAAATTGTGTCCCATCATTGGTGTCGTTGGGAGGAATTGTGTCCCATCATAGGTGTCATTGGGCCCCATTGTTGGTGTAATTTTGAGGAATTGTGCCCCATCACAGGCATCATTGGGCCCTGTTGTTGGTTTCATATTGAGGTATTGTGTCCCATCATAGGTGTCATTGGGAGGAATTGTGTCCCATCATAGGTGTCATTGGGCCCCATTGTTGGTGTAATTTTGAGGAATTGTGCCCCATCACAGGTATCATTGGGCCCTATTGTTGGTGTCATATTGAGGTATTGTGTCCCGTCATAGGTGGCATTGGGCCCGATTGTTGGTGTAATTTTGAGGAATTGTGCCCCATCACAGGTATCATTGGGCCCTATTGTTGGTGTCCTATTGAATTATTGTGTCCCGTCATAGGTGGCATTGGGCCCGATTGTTGGTGTAATTTTGAGGACTTGTGTCCCATCATAGGGGCCCCATTGTTGGTGTCATTGGGAGAAATTGTGCCCCCATAGTAGATGTCGATGGGAGGAAGTGTGCCCTTTATTGGTGTCAGAGAATAAAATAGCAAGGGCCGCAGTTTGGAGACCACTGCTCTAGAAGACAGGGGAAAGTAAGAGCAGCAGCCTGTGAAACACTGAACAGCCCTAAATAATCATCCCCCCCCCCCTCCGCTGCACTGATTACAGGTCAGCCAAACTAAATATACCTAACATCCTGCTGCACACTAGGAGGGTGCTACATGTTGCTTGTTCTCATGGGCTGCCTGTGTATGTTGGGCGGGGCAGCAGGAACAAGGCAAAAGAGACACCCAAGAACAAGAAAGCAGGGGCAGGGATCATGGGACCAGCAGAAACAAAAAGAATGGCAAGCTTGAAGAGATTAAGAGGCTGTAAGCCATGAAGTTTAGATATTTGCTGAAAAAAAAATGCAGGTTTAATATCAATTTAAAAGAGCAGTAAAATAAGACACAAGTCACCTCTTTGTAGCAGAGGTCCAAGGCCCATGCATGCCTCCTAATGAAGTAGTGGTTGTGTTTTATCTTAGATCTTTCTGATGATTTTCCTTTTATGATGACAGGGGACGAGCTGCCATGTGACATGCGGATTCCATCTGACAAGCAGGATAAGTTGCACGGCTGCCTAGAACATCTGTTCAACCAGGTAAAGGCGACACGTACAGCCCATAGATCACCCGAGGTAGCCAGCCATCCATAGATCACCCAGGGTGGCCAGCCATCCATAGATCACCAGGGGTAGTCAGCCATCCATAGATCACCCGTTGTGACCAGCCATCCATAGATCACCCAGGGTGGCCAGCCATCCATAGATCACCCAGGGTGGCCAGCCATCCATAGATCACCCGGGGTGACCAGCCATCCATAGATCACCCGGGGTGACCAGCCATCCATAGATCACCCGGGGTGGCCAGCCATCCATAGATCACCCGGGGTGGCCAGCCATCCATAGATCACCCGGAGTAGAGGATAGCAAGCCATCCATAGGTCACCCAGGATAGCCAGCCACCCATAGATCACCAGGGGTAACCAGTCATCCATAGATCACCTGGGGTGGCCAGCCATCTATAGATCACCGGGGGTAGCCAGCCATCTATAGATCACCCAGGGTAGCCAGCCATCCATAGATCACCAGGGGTGGCCAGCCATCCATAGATCACCCAGGGTTAGCCAGCCATTCATAAATCACGGGGTAGTCAGCCATCCATAGATCACCGGGGGTAGCCAGCCATCCATAGATCACCGGGGGTAGCCAGCCATCCATAGATCACCGGGGGTAGCCATCCATCCATAGATCACCGGGGGTAGCCAAACATCCACAGATCACCTCGGGTGACCAGCCATCCATAGATCACCGGGGTAGCCAGCCATCCAGAGATCACTGATGGTAGCCATCCATCCATAGATCACCAGGGGTAGCCAGCCATCCATAGATCACCGATGGTAGCCAGCCATCCATAGATCACCCGGGGTGGCCAGCCATCCATAGATCACCCGGGGTGGCCAGCCATCCATAGATCACCCGGGGTGGCCAGCCATCCATAGATCACCCGGGGTGGCCAGCCATCCATAGATCACCCGGGGTGGCCAGCCATCCATAGATCACCCGGGGTGGCCAGCCATCCATAGATCACCCGGGGTAGCCAGCCATCCATAGATCACCCGGGGTGGCCAACCATCCATAGATCACCCAGGGGTAGCCAGCCATCCATAGATCACCCAGGGGTAGCCAGCCATCCATAGATCACCCAGGGGTAGCCAGCCATACATAGATCACCCGGGGTGGCCAGCCATCCATAGATCACCCGGGGGGTAGCCAGCCATCCATAAATCACTGGGGGTGGCCAGCCATCCATAGATCACCGATGGTAGCCAGCCATCCATAGATCACCCGGGGTAGCCAGCCATCCATAGATCACCCAGGGGTAGCCAGCCATCCATAGATCACCCGGGGTGGCCAACCATCCATAGATCACCCAGGGGGTAGCCAGCCATCCATAGATCACCCAGGGTTAGCCAGCCATCCATAGATCACCCAGGGGTAGCCAGCCATCCATAGATCACCCAGGGGTAGCCAGCCATCCATAGATCACCCAGGGGTAGCCAGCCATCCATAGATCACCCAGGGGTAGCCAGCCATCCATAGATCACCCAGGGGTAGCCAGCCATACATAGATCACCCGGGGTGGCCAGCCATCCATAGATCACCCGGGGGGTAGCCAGCCATCCATAAATCACTGGGGGTGGCCAGCCATCCATAGATCACCGATGGTAGCCAGCCATCCATAGATCACCCGGGGTAGCCAGCCATCCATAGATCACCCAGGGGGTAGCCAGCCATCCATAGATCACCCAGGGGGTAGCCATCCATCCATAGATCACCAGGGGTAGCCATCCATCCATCCATAGATCACCAGGGTGGCCAGCCATCCATAGATCACCGATGGTAGCCAGCCATCCATAGATCACCCAGGGGGTAGCCAGCCATCCATAGATCACCCAGGGGGTAGCCAGGTATAAACTGATAGAGGATATGAATTGGTCACATTTCGTATTCTTTGTCTGTGGACTTCCCATTGATTTTGGGGATCAGAAGGATTTTTTCCAACCTTTTGTAATTATAAGAAACAGACAATGTTGCCGTTTTTCTTAATGGGTGGGATAAGTGTTCATATAATATTGGGGTTTGTATTTTGATACATTAAAAAAAAAAAAAAGTAACTTTATAAAGGAAATCCCCTGTAGTGGTCCCTGACTTCCACCTATTTCCTCTCTGTTTAATTTATTATTATTTTTTTTTAAGATTCTTTTTATTTATTTCAGAAAAAGGGAATTTGAATTCAGGGACCTGTGCCAATTATTGGGAGTGGGATTCTCCTATTTATAACATTAAAGGAATCGTCGTGGTTCCACATATTATTTATATATTAAATATCGAAAATATCTCCGCAAATAAAAGTAACAAAAGTACCAAAGTTGCAGAAACTCTTGTAAATATCCAGCATATATCGTCATCTCCATCATGTGTGTCTTGTTATCCGTCGGCAGGTGGACGCCATCATCACACTCCTGAAGGGAAAAGTCATGGCCAAAGCCTTCGAGGAGACCAGGCACTTCCCAATGGAGCACAGCCTGCAAGGTGATTGGTGGATGAGTATTCTTTTGGCTGACATTGTGCCACCAATTAGAGAATTTCTACACCTGCTTAGCGACCTGTGGTTTATAGCTGCCAATCCGAGAGCAGTGCAGCAGTAATGGCCTGCTCTGATTGGCTGTTAACTTTTAGGTTTTACTTCTGTCAAAAGCTGTTATAGATAAATTCCATGCACCACATCCCCATGATACCACAACAAAATTCAACAAAAAAAATTGGATTTTTAAAGGCGCAAATCACAGGAATGGACCACACATTAGATAAAATGTATATACAGTGCCTTGAAAAAGTATTCACACCCCTTGAAATTTCCCACATTTTGTCATGTTACAACCAAAAATGTAAATGTATTTTATTGGGATTTTACGTGATAGACCAACACAAAGTGACACATAATTGTGAAGTGGAAGGAAAATGATAAATGATACAAATAAATATGTGAAAAGTGTGTGTGTGTGTGTGTGGGGGGGGGGTATTTGTATTCAGCCCCCTTTACTCTGATACCCCTAACTAAAATCTAGTGGAACCAATTGCCTTCAGAAGTCACCTAATTAGTAAATAGAGTCCACCTGTGTGTCATTTAATCTCATTATAAATGCAGCTGTTCTGTGAAGCCCTCAGAGGTTTGTTAGAGAACCTTAGTGAACAAACAGCATCATGAAGGCCAAGGAACACACCAGACAGGTCAGGGATAAAGTTGTGGAGAAGTATAAAGCAGGGTTAGGTTATAAAGGAATATCCCAAGCTTTGAACATCTCACGGAGCTCTGTTCAATCCACCATCCGAAAATAGAAAGGGTATGGCACAACTGCAAACCTACCAAGACATGGCCGTCCTCCTCAACTGACCGGCCGGGCAAGGAGAGCATTCATCAGAGAAGAGCCAAGAGGTCCATGGTAACTCTGGAGGAGCTGCAGAGATCCACAGCTCAGGTGGGAGAATCTGTCCACAGGACAACTATTAGTCGTGTTCTCCACAAATCTGCCCTTTATGGAAGAGTGACAAGAAGAAAAACATTGGTGAAAGAAAGTCATAAGAAGTCCTGTTTGTAGTTTGTGAGAAGCCATGTGGAGGACACAGCAAACATGTGGAAGAAGGTGATCTGGTCAGATGAGACCAAAATTGAACTTTATGGCCTAAAAGTAAAACGCTATGTGTGGGGGAAACTAACACTACACATCACCCTGAACACACCATCCTCACCGTGAAACATGGTGGTGGCAGCTTCATGTTGTGGGGATGCTTTTCTTCAGCAGGGACAGAGAAGCTGGTCAGAGGTGATGGGAAGATGGATGGAGCCAAATACAGGACAATCTTAGAAGAAAACCTGTTAGAGTCTGCAAAAGGCTTGAGACTGGGGCGGAGGTTCACCTTCCAGCAGGACAACGACCCGAAACATCCAGCCAGAGCTACAATGGAATGGTTTACATCAAAGCATATTCATGTGTTAGAATGGCCCAGTCACAGTCCAGACCTAAATCACATTGAGAATCTGTGGCAAGACTTGAAAATTGCTGTTCACAGACGCTCTCCATCCAATCTGACAGAGCTTGAGATATTTTACAAAGAAGAATGAGCAAAAATGTCCCTCTCTAGATGTGCAAAGCTGGTAGAGACATCCCCAAAAAGACTTGCAGCTGTAATTGCAGAGAAAGGGGGTTCTACAAAGTATTGACTCCGGGGGGCGCCATACAAATGTACCCCCCACACTTTTTTCACATATTTATTTGTATCATTTATCATTTTCCTTCCACTTCACAATTATGTGCCACTTTGTGTTGGTCTATCACATAAAATCCCAATAAAATACATTTACGTTTTTGGTTGTAACATGACAAAATGTGGAGAATTTCAAGGGGTATGAATACTTTTTCAAGGCACTGTATATAAATGTATTTTTTTTCCATATTATCAGCACTGACACTTCTCCTGAAGCACTAAATGTGAAACGCGTTGAGGGTTCACATCTGGACTTTAATAATATGCATATGACTTTCCCCTGTTAGTGGAGGACATGATAACCATTTATGATATACTGCTGGATGGTGTCTGAGATTTGGTATGTCAGTAATGTGTTTTTAAATCACTTTTAACATTTGTACTGAATAAAATGTGATGATTTTATCTAATGTGTTGTCCATTCCTGTAATTTGCACCTTTAAAATCCAATTTTTTTTTTTTAGTTGAATTTTAAATCTAAAAGGTATGTCAAGCCCCAAAAAAATATTTTCCTTTGTTTTTGATGGTGTGAGGAAGGATTACATCCCCTGTCGTGTTTCTAATGCTCTCTAGGGGGGGGGGGGGGGGGTGCTTTGTCTTTGTTTCCTATCCTACTGACAACGGTTTCATCAGACAAGGAAGTGAGGGACACAGACGGCAATAAAAACCTGACAGGGGTTCTAATCCTCCCCCCCACTCTATTTAAAACAAAGGTTTTTGGCTGGACATACACATTACCCAACACAATCCATATCACTGAAGGTTCTGGCTGAACCGTAAAGAAGGCCCTCTGTCCCCTGAACCCCAGCCAAGATAGCATCACCCTATACTAAGAATGGGCTCGGGTGTGTTCAGATGGAACCCGCCCTAGGAAGCTGGCACTGCGCACCACCAACCATAGGCAGCGTGGGTATGGGCAGCTGCCGGTTGGGGAAATGCCCTCACTGCCTACGATTGGCGGTGTGCACTGACGGCTTCCTGGGGCGGGTTCAATCCGAACTACACACCCAAGCCCATCACTACACCCTACCCAAGTCATGTGCTGATGAGGGGAAGCTCTCCGTTATCTGAAGTCTTTGTCATGGTGTCCTCCACAGAGTTCCAGAAGAAGGAGGAGTGGACGGTGAGGTGCCGCAGTATGATTCAAGTCAGTATCAGAGAAGATCCCTGGAACCTCCCCAGCTCCATCAAGACACTGGTGGAGAGTATCCAGAAATACGTAGAAGGTTTGTAGACTGTGCGGCCTGAGAACTTCTATTAGAAGGAAATTGTTATTTGGGTCTAGTTATAAATAATTCACTGTGGAAATGTCTCAAGCATGGGCTCAGCTGTCACAAACCTAATACAGTAGTACCTTGGATTACGAGCCGAATTTGTTCCAGAAGCATGCTTGTAATCCAAAGCACTCGTATATCAAAGCGAGTTTCCTCATAGGAATCAATGGAAACTTAGATAATTAGTTCCAGTGTCACTGCTAAGGTGTGCAGTACCGCATGTGGTCACAGGTGGGGGGGGCGCCAGAGATTCAACAGGATTCAAGCCTCTGGGGTGTGCAGTACCGCATGTGGCCAGAGGTGGGGGGGCGCCAGAGATTCAACAGGATTCAAGCCTCTGGGGTGTGCAGTACCGCATGTGGCCAGAGGTGGGGGGGCGCCAGAGATTCAACAGGATTCAAGCCTCTGGGGTGTGCAGTACCACATGTGGCCAGAGGTGGGTGGGGGGGCGCCAGAGTCACTCGAAAAAGCTCGGAGTCTCTCAGGAACCGAGCGTCTCCAAGTGTCTCTGCCCCCCCTCCACCTCTGGCCACATGTGGTACTGCACACCCCAGAGGCTTGAATCCTGTTAGTCATACGAGACTACGCTCGCAAATCGGGTCAGGATTTTTATTATTTTTTTAAACAGCTGGTATTGCGAAACGCTCGTAAACCGCGTTATTCGCAGTCCGAGGTTTTACTGTACATCTGTTTCCTATGATCGTTTGGCTCCATCTAGTGGCCGAAAAGGTGGTATTTTCCTAAAAGTTCCTCAATTTAGGAAGATAACCACATTATGACCACTAGATGGAGCTGATGATGCATAGCTAGTCTGGTTGAAAAAAAGACACAAGTCCATCCAGTTCAACCAACCTTAGAGTGTAAGCTCCTTGAGGGTAGGGACTGATGTGAATGTACAATGTATATGTAAAGCGCTGTGTAAATTGACAGCGCTATATAAGTACCTGAAATAAATAAAAATAAATAAAAGCGAAAAATTATACAATCCTATATACATACTCCTATACCCACAGTTGATCCAGAGGAAGGCAAAAAAGTTATTTTAAGGTTAAGGGTCAGCTCACATGATCGAAACGCAGTCCGGATGTGTTCCAGATGCTTTTCTGCATGTGCGTGTTTTTGAAGCGTTCCAGTGTGTTTTTTGATGCATCTTTTTTCTTAAACTTAAATAAGGACGTGTTCCAGTGCATTTTGGTTCTACTTTTTTCCTGGAACTGCAAGCACTGGTGTGAACTATGCCATTGAAAACCATATAACCTACTTTCTATGCGTTTTTGATGCAGAAAAAAAAACGCACTGGACTGCATGTGGTGTGGACTGGCCCTAAGAAAAAAAGAGGGGGGGGAAAAAAGCACTGGACTGCCTAAAAAACGCGAATGCAGAAAAGCATCTGGAACGCATCTGGGCGTTTCTATGGTGTGAATTGACCCTTAAAAAAAAAACCCCAATAATACCGCAGAAAATCAGCTCCGCCCCACTCCTTGATGTCATAAGCCCAATCACAGCGCATGGCGCTTTGTGCCCTAGAGGGCGCTTATGAGCAGTGGGAGCAGATGGATGCTTTAAAACCTCGGGGGGTCAGACATGGAATGGTCTTTGTCATTGGATAGAAGTAGTAGAAGTACACAGATTGATCTTCGGATGAGATGTTTCTTCTGGTTCCTCTTATCGGAGAATATTGTTTGAATTGTATTTCTCTCTGTTTTGCAGATGGGAAGAATCAGCTGTTGCTGGCTCTGCTGAAATGTACAGGTAACACATCGATCGGTATGCTATGAAATAACGGGAAACGTCCTGAGCTCAGTAAAGATGGCCATAGGAAGCTGAAATAGGTCCGTTCTGGACACTTGGCTTCCACCATCCATCTACGGCATGGGCGCCCAACCTGTGTTCCTCCAGCTGTTGCAAAACTACAAGTCCCATCATGCCTTTGGGAGCCATGGCTTGCAATGGTTAGCCTTGCAATGCCTCATGGGACTTTCAGTTCCACAACAGCTGAAGGGCAGCGGGTTGGTCACCCATGATCTAGGGTGCGAGGACAAGCGTCCTCAATGTAGGAAGAGCTCATGGTTACCATCAGATTTTCCAACTCACTGAGAAGAGTAACAAAGGCATAGACCAGGGCTGCCGTTAGAAATCACGGGGACCCCATACAGCTTGGGGGGGTTTGGATGAAATATCAGGGGGTCTAAACAGACCCCTAACATCTCACCTTTGAGACAGAGAAAGGAATTGAGGACACAGATTCTTCAGTACCTTTCTCTGTGGCCTCAGCTGCACTGAAGATGAATGAATAGGACACACAGGCTCCTGTTCATTCATAAACTGAAGCATAGTAAACACAGATCACCATGCTCATTTATGAATGGACACAGGAGCGATCCGTACCGATCGCTCACTGTGCCCAATTCATAAAAAGAAGGGGCCGGTAAATTACATATTTACCAGCCCCTTCCTCCACTCTACAACAACCTGTGAGCCCGCAGCAGTCAGTGAGAGAGGAAAGCCAGCAGCGCTACAAAGGGTGGGGGGGGGGGGGCGAGAGGGGTCCCGGGGAAACAGGGAAATCAGATGTGGGCAGCACGGGGAAGGGGATCGGTGCATCGGGACGGGAGGACAATTACAGAACGATGCACTGTGTCTTTGTCTCTCCCTCCAGCAGCTGAAAGCTGCTGGAGGGAGAGGGGGAAAAACCAGGTTTCAGCTGCTGGTGGGTATCGTTCTGTAATTGTCATCCCGTCCTGCTGCAGCGATCCCCCTGCTGTCCGGGCCCCTCTGTGTGCCTGGGCCCCTTATAAGAGGCCCTGGTGGAGACTATTTATGCACCAAGCAAGTCCATATATGATAATTAGTGGCGGGTTCTGACAGAAAATTCGATGTCACTTGTCATTCATCTGAACTTATATAGCCAACCATAAGCTCACCCACTGATGAGCATCATTTGTTGTGGAGCGTCCAACATAAGAACCATCCTAGACGGTCTATATTACGCTTCCAGGTTCTTCTATCATTCTATCGTTCTGCTTGGCAGTGTCTGATTGGTTTTGCATTGGGAAACACAAAATTCTTATCTTAGACAAGTGCAGGCCACCATGACATCAGCTCAGCTTGTAGACCCGGGTGGGGGATGTGGGTGAGAGGTTTGGAGGAATGCAGTATGATGGGTGAGATGGTCCTATATAATGACTGCACTGCATTCTCCTCGCTCTGACATCTACATGAAACAATCTTTTCTTATGTCCCAAACATAGACACATTCTTCCTTCCTTCCTCCATCAGTACCTGCTCATTCTCCGCATTCCCCAAATAAGTGACAGAGAACTGACCTGTTCTAAGGCAGGAATGTCCCCCCCCATGGCTGGATAAATAGACACTTTCTGATTTCCCATAACTCTACACTCTGTGCTTTCAGTTGTACATTGACAGTTATCGGTGGAAGCCATTGGTCAAGATGCCTCTATTTAGTGTTTCTGCTCCAGTCTTGAAAACCACCATTCAGAATTATGAACCAATGAATAAACCAAAGGAGCTTATGATATTTCTTCCATAGAGCAAGATAGAACCATACCCCGTCATGTTTTCGGGACCTGGATCACCTGCTGGTGGCACTGTGCTTCCCAGAGCAGAAAGGTTGTAGTTCCAGTGTCCACCAGCAGGTGTCTTCCGGCAGCCATCAGATCCCAGTAATCAGTTTTCACCTGATGCTGGCTACTGGGAGGGTATTTAGGTCCTCCACCACTATTGCCTCTTACCCGTGTTTTGCTCTGCTACCAGAGACTGCGTGCTATTTCGGCTCAGTTCACACTCCTGCGACCTAAAAGTCTTGTGACTTTGCCAGGCGTCTTTGACACGACTGAAGCAGCTTCAGGGAATGCCTGTGTAACCTTCCAAATCGCGTAAAAGAAAAACCACTTGCAAGACAAAGACATAATGAGCTAGTATGCATAGCAAACTAGCTCATGTAATACTCACCTGAGATCGAAGCCCTCGATGCGGTGCCCATACCCAGCACCGGCCGGCGACATCACTCCCGGGGGTTACTTCTGGGTATCGCGGCTCCTGCGCTGTGATTGGCCGGAGCCGAGATGATGTCGCATGCGCGCGGGAGCCATCGGTAATGGCACACTCACTGAAGCAACGGCACATACCTGCCATTGCTTCAGTTTGCTTCAGTGGGCATGTGCCGATGACGTTGGCACATGCAAATACAGGGGATATCTCCTAAACCGTTTAGGAGATATCCTGGGTAGCTACAGGTATGCCTTATTATAGTGCTTACCTGTAGCAAAAAGTGTGTCTGTAAGGGTTTACAACCACTTTAAGATGAGGATCCGACTTGAATTGACTTCAATACAATTCTATGGGCTACAATCGGTTAGAAGTCGGACCAAAGTAGTGCAGGAACCTTTTCCAAGGTCGGACCATTTAAGATGGCTCTCATAGGGAAACATCGATTTTTATATGTTATGTGACATGTGCTCTCAAAGTCAAAGTGTGATTCTGATCCTGACCCTGATCTTTCTCTTGCCCCGCATCCTGTGCCTTACTGTCTTTTTATCTGCTCCTTTTGTCCCTGATCCCAGTCCTGGTTCCCCCTTCCTGCATCTCCAGTTTTAACCTGTTGCTGGCTGCTGGGAGGGTGTTTAGTTCCTCCTCTAAATTTCCATCTCACTCCAGTGTTTTGCTTTGTTGCAAGATACTGCTAGCCGTTTATCCTGCTCCTGCTCCTGATCTTGCTTTGCACTCTGTGGTAACCAGTGACACTAATAAAGTGATCGGTGCTAAAAATATGCACTGTCACTGTACTGACACTGACTGGGAAGGGGTTAAACATCTACGGCAATCGAAGGGTTTAATGTGTGGCTAACCAATGTTTTACTATACTATGTCTGCTGCTTTTACTAAGTGAAGTGATGTGTTTTGGTTTTTTTTTTCCCTGCTGCACAAAATCCATCCCTCCCTTCCCTGTCATAACGGAGATCTGCTTTGTTTACAGATCTGTGTCTCTGCCTGACAATCGGCGGGGTATCCCATAAAAGGATTTTAAAAAATCGAACGTCTTAATACATTTTGGGCAAAATGTATTCTGCTACTATAAGTGTATATTGATTGGTTTGTGTGAAAGTTGGGGGAAGCCACTCTTTGGAATAACCACTTGGCGGCCGCAATATGTATCTATATGCTGCGGCTTGCAAGTGGTTTACCAGGGATAGGACTGAAGATGTCAGTCATAACCCCCGTATTTTTTTTTTTTTTTTCAGCTGGTGATTGGCTTTCTCATGAAAGAGGTCCAAGCAGCTAATTAGCCGCTGGATTGCTTTCAGAAGCAGGGGGAGGGGTCGCCCCCACCCCTTTGCTGCACGCCAGTGTTTCTCAGACATGCAGTTTTTACCGGCACGCCCGAGGAACAGTCCAACGGTTCGCATGGCTGGCCATAGATGTTGCCAGAGACTAGATCGTCTCTGATCACCTCTATGATCTTGGAGGACCGGAGCGACGGCATATCACTTCCGGTCCCGACTTAGTTAGGGCAGGCGGAACACTTTGGTGAGGGTGGGCCAGCCACGCCTCTTGACCCTTGACCTCTGGGGACATGCCTTCTGACCTTTGACCTTTTGGAGGAGGTCCCTATTTCAATCCCTGAGTCCTAACCTTGTTCTTCAAGGGTAAACCCTAACCTTATACCCTAACACATCTAACATTAACCCTAAGCCCTAACCCAAACCCTTACTTTTTTTTTTTCGATCTTTTGGTTTTAAACTCCTCCATGCTCGCGCGCAGAAGCGAACGCATATATAAGTCACGCACCCATATGTAAACGGTGTTCACACCACACATGTGAGGTACCGCCGTAAACAATAGAGCGAGAGCGATAATTCTAGCGTTAGACCTCCTCTGTAACTCTAAACTGGTGACCTGTAAAAAAAAAAAAAAAATTTTACCGTCGCCTAGGGAGATTTTTAAGTAACCTAGTTTGTCGCCATTCCACGAGCGTGCACAAATTTAAAGAGAGGCCTGTTAGGTATCTATTTACTCGGCGTAGCATCATCTTTTTATATGTTACCAAAAAAGTGGGTTATATATTGTGTATTTTTTTCTCAAAACAATTGCGTTTGAAAAACCGCTGCGCAAATACCGTTTGACATAAAAAAAATGCAACGATTGCCATTTTATTCTCTAGGGTCTCTGCTAAAAATATATATATATATATATATATATATAATATAATGTTTGGGGGTTCTAATATTATTGTATTAATTATTATCCAATAATATCTTATAGCAAAAAATACTGATTTAGGCCGGGTTCACACTGGATGCCGATGCGGCTCACAGCAGGGGGTCCGGTGCGTCCTGGTTCACCGTTTTAGGTCTGATTTCAGCCCGAATTTTGGGCTGAATTCAGACCTGAAATGGACCAAAAGACGCACAGGGCTCCAGCTGCATCGGAGATATGTGAACCGGCTCCATAGAGAGCCGGTCACAATCTCCTGCTATTGCGAATTGGATGCGGCTATCCTGCATCCAATCCGCAATAGTGTGAACCCGGCCTCAATGCAGAGTTCCACCCAAAAGTGGAACCTACGTTTATTTGCTCCCCCCCCCCCCCCCTCCAGTGCCACATTTGGCACCTTTCTGGGGGGAGGAGGGAACCTACCTTCAGAAGTTTGGCCCCCTTCCTCCTTCATCCACCGCCGAGCCAATTAGAAAGCGCAGCACGCTTCGTGCATGCGCTGCTTCGCGGCCGGTTTCCCGACAGCCGATTCAAAAAATAACTGTCCGTATATTAAACGTCACCAGCTACAGTATTTGTAGCTGCTGACTTTAAAAAAAAAAAAAAAATTCCCCAGGCGGAACTCCGCTTTGAACTTGTAAATAAAAAGTGCCAGGAAGTGCCAGGTCCGGGGATGGCAGCCTTGGTGGGCATTTGATGCTCTTCAATCTTTTTCTGCTCCTTTGTCGCCCCCTTCTGTTGAAAAAGATGTCTCGCACCTATTTGGTTCCAGAAGATCGTGCAAACCTTTGATTTTTTTAAAAGATTCTTTGGTTTTTATAAAATTGTCTATGAAGTGTCTTTATCTACACATTTTGATGGCATGTGTAGATGATATGGTTCCTGCCCTTTCACCTTGCAGTAATTCTCTCCTCTCTTCTCCCAGATACGGAGCTGCAGGTTCGCCGAGACGCCATATTCTGCCAGACGCTGGTGGCTGCCATCAGCACGTTCACCGAGCAGCTCATGGCGGCCCTCAACTACCGATACAACAATAACGGCGAGTACGAAGAGAGCAGCCGGGAAGCCAGCAGGAAGTGGCTGGAGCAGATTGCAGTTACTGGGGTGCTGCTCGCCTATCAGTCCATGTTGTCACCCAACATAGTGAGTATTTGTGTGCAGGGTGAGCCACGCTCCCTGTCCTTCTACTCTTGGCTTCATCCTTTCCTCATCTGTGTCCTTATATTCTTTGTCAAACTTTTGTACTCCAGAGAAACCCCTTAAAACCGAGGTCACCAAACTGCGATTTTTTTGCTTGTTTTTATCTGGCCCTTGGGGTGTCATTGTATTCACTGACACCAATGATGGGGAACAATTACCACCAATGGCATCAAAAATCTGGCACAGTTCCTCCCAATAACACTAACAATGGGGCCCAATTACACCAATGATGGGGCACAATTCCTACCAATGACATCAATGATGAGGCACAGTTCTTCCCAATGACACCAACGATGGGGCCCAATGACACCAACGATGGGGCATAATTCCTACCAATGACATTAACGATGGGGCCCAATGACACCAACAATGCAGCACAGTTTCTCCCAACTACACTAACAATGGGAGGCCCGTTGACACCAATGATGGGGCACAGTTCCTCCCAACTACACTAACAATGGGGCCCATTGACACCTATGATGGGGCACAATTCCTATCAATGAAATCAACAATGAGGCACGGTTCCTTCCAATAACACCAACGATGGGGCCCAATGACACCAATGATGGGGCACAGTTCCTCCCAACTACACTAACAATTGGGCCCAATGACACCAATGATGGGGCACAAATACTACCAATGACATCAACAATGAGGCACAGTTCCTCCCAACAACACCAACGATGGGGCCCAATGACATCAACGATGCGACCCAGTTCTTTCCAATGACACTAACAACAGGGCCCATTGACATCAGTGATGGGGCACAATTCCTCCCGCTGACACCAATGATGAGGGATTGTTTACTCCCACTGATGCTGGGACATTTTGTACTCCAAATGGCCACAGACCAGACCCCCCCCCCTAAAGTTGGAAGAACAGTATGCCGGCACTTTATTTTAAGTGTTCACCAAACTTTCAAAACAGTCTTGAGGAACCCTTATTCATTGGGGATCAATTGCAAAAATGCCCCTTATGTTGGTGAGTTGGAAGAAAGCAACCCTTTATAGTGGGGTTCTGAATGTCTCCCTTACAGATAATTGGTGCCATGCTGCTAAAATTGCCAAGTGGCGTTGGAGCCAGAACTATGCAGGTACCATCTGATGGGAGATCAGTCAGCCACAGCTCAAGGCACCCCTAGCAACCTCTGAAGGAACTCCAGGGTTCCACAGAGCTTTGGGTGACAATGGGTGCTCTAATATATGCTGATAACTGCTGTAACATGAGCTTTGGTGATCCAAAGAACAAAATATCCTTCATTTTTCATACACTTAAATTCATATTTAAAGGACTAGCATCCATTATAAAAAAGAGATATGAACAAAAGGTAAGATGATTGATGCGGACGTACCTTTGCTTTGCAACCTCTTGCTCTTTTACCTGCTTTGGTAGGCCACAGGAAGCCTACAAGTAATCCATGGGTGAGGAGGGAGGAATGCCTGGTGTCCAGAATAACGCAACTCTTGGTATAGAATAAATATTGTTTATTGGAAGTGTAAAATAGTTCCCCGTTGTTGGTAGTAATGGGAGGAATAGTGCCCCATCATTGGTGTCAGTGGAAGGAATAGGGCTTCATCTTTGGTGTCAGTGGGAGGAATAGTTCCCCATTGTTGGTGTCAACGGGAGAAGTAGTTGCCCATTGTTGGTGTCAGTGAAAGGAATAGTTCCCCATTGTTGGTGTCAGTGGAAGGAATAGGGCTCCATCTTTGGTGTCAGTGGGAGGAATAGTTTCCCATTGTTGGTGTCAATGAGAGGAATAGTGCCCCATCATTGGTGTCAGTGGAAGGAGTAGTGCCATATCATTTGTGTCAGTGGAAGGAATAGGGCTTCATCTTTGGTGTCAGTGGGAGGAATAGTTTCCCATTGTTGGTGTCAATAAGAGGAATAGTGCCCCATCATTGGTGTCAGTGGAAGGAGTAGTGCCATATCATTGGTGTCAGTGGAAGGAATAGGGCTTCATCTTTGGTGTCAGTGGAAGGAATGGTTCCCTATTGTTGGTGTCAGTGGAAGGAATAGTTCCCCATTGCTGGTGTCAATGAGAGGCATAGTGCCCGATCATTGGTGTCAGTGGATGGAATAGTTCCCCGTTGTTAGTTTCAGTCGGATGAATAGTGCCCTGAGGACCAGGTAAGAGCAAGTAAAGGGCCTCATCTGGCCCACAGGCCACAGTTTGGAGACCACTGCTCTAGGTAGTGTGGGCTATGAACAATTGCAGGAAAGAGTGGAGTGACTCAACTTAAAGGGCATGTCCATTCAGTTTTCTCTAGGTAATATAAAACTCTTAAGGGGTCCACAAACATTTGCAGGGAAGAGTGGACTGAATCTACTTATTGGACATCTGTATTTGGCCTTCTTAAGAAGTATAATATTTTAAGGGCCAGGAACAATTACAGTGGACAGACTCTAACTAATAAGCATGTCCACGTGGTCTTCTCTAGGTAGTGTGGGGTTTTTAAAGAGTCAGGAACAATTACAGGGAGGAGTGTAATGAATATACTTAAAGGGCATGTCCATTCGGTCCTCTCTAGTTAGTGTAAGCATCAGGAAGGGGAAGGGTGATCATGTGCATTGTGTATATTCACCCCTCATGTGTCTGACCATCCCCTGTACAGAAGGAAGAACGGATTATGCTGGAGGACATCAGCGCCACACTCCAGGATCTAGATAAAGTCGTTTTCTACTTCAAGCAGATGGATGAAACGCTCGTAGCAAGTAAGAAATTTCAGCAGCTGGCATCTTCTTCCCTGAGCTGTGCAGTGGGGAGGAGGTTGTTTGGGTCCCCAGTCTCCTCACTGCAGAAGACCGGAGTACAAGACCGAACCCTGTCCCACTCCACCCGCAACTGGGACATTTTAAACCTGCAATGTCAAAAGTGTGAAATTCTTGAATGATTATGAAGGATGACCTCTGATATTTATATATATATATATATATATTCTTCTTCAGATACGGCGGTCTTCCACCACATTGAAGGAACAAGACAAGCGCTGAAAGTAATCTTCTACCTGGACAGTTTTCACTTCTCCAAACTGCCCACCAAGTTTGAGCATGGCGGCTGCCTGAAGCTCCAGACTGTCCTCTTCACTAAAGGTATCCGATACGTAAGCACATTCTCATACACAGCACTGGAACGGCCCTGACCAGTTCTGGACGTCAGATGAATGATCTCGGACTGGGTTAATAGCAGGGCAGTCAAAACTATGAGGAACATGAAGGAGCTCTGCTATGGACTCCAGACCTGAATTTAGGTCCAACATGAGATGAGGCCATTGGGGGTGGATCAACTTATAAATGGACCCAAAATCATTATAATTCCCTATAAATATGGAGTGAGGATTCCTCATGTAAATGAAAGGATTCCTGAATATGTAGTGTTGACCAAACACTGCTATGTCCTGGAGATCTGATTCTGTACTGTCATTGGGTATAATGAGATGGACACTTTGTAGCATCTAAAACAAAATAAGAAATAGTTTTATTCTGTTCAAGGGGCACAATAATCCCTGATGATGAAGGTGTTAGATAGTCCGGTCACCTTACCAGTGTGAGTGTTAAAGAGCAAGGTGATTTTCACTGTTCTGTATCTGTGGGACTCAATTAATGTACATGTCACATTTTCAGCTATTGAGAGCCTTGAGGGCCAACCTCAACCAGGATCGAACATATCACCGGTGGAAGTTCAGCAGCAGATCAATCATGTGTCCATGGAGAAAGTGCAAAGCTTTTACCGGAAGCTCAGGTACCAAACCTACCAAGCTAGGTGCTGGGTAAGGTTAGGGGAGATATGAAGCTTTGTGCTGTGGATGGATTGGGGGGATATTAAACTATATGATGGGAGGAGAGTGTGGGTGTGATATGGAGGTATGTGTTGGGGTAGGACATAGAGCTGTGTGCTGGCAGAGGTGATATGGAGCTATGGGCTGGGTGAGGTTGGGGATGATATCGAGATGTGTGCTGGGTGAGGTTGGGGGCGATATGGAGCTATGGGCTGGGTGAGGTTGGTGATGATATTGAGATGTGTGCTGGGTGAGTTTGGGGGCAATATGGAGATGTGTGTTGGGTGAAGTTGGGGGTGATGTAAAGATGTGTGTTGGGTGAGGTTGGGGTAATATGGAGATGTGTGTTGGGTGAAGTTGGGGGCGATATGGAGATGTGTGCTGAGTGAGGTTGGGGTGATATGGAGATGTGTGTTGGGTGATGTTGGGGTGATATGGAGATGTGTGCTGGGTGAAGTTGGGGGCGATATGGAGATGTGTACTGAGTGAGGTTGGGGGTGATATGGAGATGTGTGCTGGGTGAGGTTGGGGTGATATGGAGATGTGTGGTGGGTGAGGTTGGGGTGATATAGAGAAGTTTGTTGGGTGATATGGAGATGTGTGCTGGGTGAAGTTGGGGGCGATATAGAGATGTGTGCTGAGTGAGGTTGGGGGTGATATGGAGATGTGTGCTGGGTGCGGTTGGGGTGATATGGAGATGTGTGCTGGGTGAGGTTGGGGTTTATAACAAGATGTGTACTGGGTGAGGTTGGGATGATATGGAGATGTGTACTGGGAGAGGTTGGGGGTGATATGGAGATGTGTACTGGGTGAGGTTGGAGGTGATATGGAGCTATAGGCTGGGTGAGGTTGGGGTGATATGGAGATGTGTACTGGGTGAGGTTGGGGTGATATGGAGATGTGTACTGGGTGAGGTTGGGGGTGATATGGAGATGTGTACTGGGTGAGGTTGGGGGTGATATGGCGCTATGGGCTGGGTGAGGTTGGCAATGATATGGAGATGTGTACAGGGTGAGGTTGGGGTGATATGGAGATGTGTGCTGGGTGAGGTTGGGGGTGATATGGAGATGTGTACTGGGTGAGGTTGGGGGTGATATGGAGATGTGTGCTGGGTGAGGTTGGGGTGATATGGAGATGTGTGCTGGGTGAGGTTGGGGATGATATGGAGCTGTGTACTGGGTGAGGTTGGGGGTGATGTGGAGATGTGTACTGGGTGAGGTTGGGGTGATATGGAGATGTGTACTGGGTGAGGTTGGGGTGATATGGAGATGTGTGCTGGGTGAGGTTGGGGGTGATATGGAGATGTGTGCTGGGCGATGTTGGGGGTGATATGGAGATGTGTGCTGGGTGAGGTTGGAGTGATATGGAGATGTGTACTGGGCGAGGTTGGGGTGATATGGAGATGTGTTCTGGGTGAGGTTGGGGTGATATGGAGCTATGGGCTGGGTGAGGTTGGGGGTGATATGGAGATGTGTACTGGGAGAGGTTGGGGGTGATATGGAGATGTGTACTGGGTGAGGTTGGGGATGATATGGAGATGTGTACTGGGTGAGGTTGGGGTGATATGGAGATGTGTGTTGGGTGAGGTTGGGGTGATATGGAGATGTGTGTTGGGTGAGGTTGGGGTGATATGAAGATGTGTGCTGGGTGAGGTTGGGGGTGATATGGTGATGTGTGCTGGGTGAGGTTGGGGATGATATGGAGATGTGTACTGGGTGAGGTTGGGGGTGATATGGAGATGTGTACTGGGTGATGTTGGGGGTGATATGGAGATGTGTACTGGGTGTACTTGGGTTGATATGGAGATGTGTGCTGGGTGAGGTTGGGGGTGATGTGTGCTAGGTGAGGTTGGGGGTGATATGGAGATGTGTGCTGGGTGAGGTTGGGGGTGATATGGAGATGTGTACTGGGTGATGTTGGGGGTGATATGGAGCTGTGTACTGGGTGTACTTGGGGTGATATGGAGATGTGTGCTGGGTGAGGTTGGGGGTGATATGGAGATGTGTACTGGGTGAGGTTGGGGTGATATGGAGATGTGTGCTGGGTGAGGTTGGGGGTGATATGGAGATGTGTGCTGGGTGAGGTTGGGGTGATATGGAGATGTGTGCTGGGTGAGGTTGGAGTGATATGGAGATGTGTACTGGGTGAGGTTGGGGGTGATATGGAGATGTGTACTGGGTGAGGTTGGGGGTGATATGGAGATGTGTACTCTGTGAGGTTGGGGTGATATGGAGATGTGTGCTGGGTGAGGTTGGGGTGATATGGAGATGTGTACTGGGTGAGGTTGGGGGTGATATGGAGATGTGTGCTGGGTGAGGTTGGGGATGATATGGAGCTATGGGCTGGGTTAGGTTGGGGTGATATGGAGATGTGGGCTGGGTTAGGTTGGGGATGATATGGAGATGTGTGTTGGGTGAGGTTGGGGTGATATGGAGATGTGTGCTGGGTGAGGTTGGAGTGATATGGAGATGTGTACTGGGTGAGGTTGGAGTGATATGGAGATGTGTACTGAGTGAGATTGGGGGTGATATGGAGCTATGGGCTGGGTGAGGTTGGGGATGATATGGAGATGTGTACTGAGTGAGGTTGGGGATGATATGGAGATGTGTACTGAGTGAGGTTGGGGATGATATGGAGATGTGTGCTGGGTGAGGTTGGGGGTGATATGGAGCTATGGGCTGGGTTAGGTTGGGGTGATATGGAGATGTGGGCTGGGTTAGGTTGGGGATGATATGGAGATGTGTGTTGGGTGAGGTTGGGGTGATATGGAGATGTGTGCTGGGTGAGGTTGGAGTGATATGGAGATGTGTACTGGGTGAGGTTGGAGTGATATGGAGATGTGTACTGAGTGAGATTGGGGGTGATATGGAGCTATGGGCTGGGTGAGGTTGGGGATGATATGGAGATGTGTACTGAGTGAGGTTGGGGATGATATGGAGATGTGTACTGAGTGAGGTTGGGGATGATATGGAGATGTGTGCTGGGTGAGGTTGGGGGTGATATGGAGATGTGTGCTGGGTGAGGTTGGGGATGATATGGAGATGTGTACTGGGTGAGGTTGGGGATGATATGGAGATGTGTACTGGGTGAGGTTGGGGATGATATGGAGATGTGTACTGGGTGAGGTTGGAGTGATATGGAGATGTGTACTGGGTGAGGTTGGAGTGATATGGAGATGTGTACTGGGTGAGGTTGGAGTGATATGTAGATGTGTGGTGGGTGATGTTGGGGGTGTAGATAATACTGTTTCTTGGTTTTTTTTTTAACAATTTATGATCTAACATTTCTTGTTTGTTTTGCTCTCAGGGCCTTTTACCTGGAAAGGTCAGCAGACTCCAACACAACGGCTATAAAAATCGATCAGGTAAGGGTCTTCATGTTGTAAACTTGTATTATTCCTGGCAAGATGACATCATTTGCTTTACTTCGATGACTAATAACCCTGCCTGTCTTTATGTCCGCACATGTGTGAAATGCACACATTCTGTCATTTTTTGGTATATTCCTGGATTTTAGCATTTCACGGATAACCTTTCAGCAATAACTTCATCATTACTTATGATATGGAACCCATACATAGAACTATTTTCATGAAGACAACAATTTCTTTGTTTCAGTTTTGTTTTACTTAGTTACAATTTTAAAACAAGTGTTACAGTAATTCAAAAGTGGATATTTTATTCTGTAATTTTTAATGACAGTTCGGGGCTCTCTGGGCTATTGAGTGATGTTACACTGTTGTGTTTTCTCAGCTGATCCGTCCAATGAACGCCCTGGATGAGCTGTGCAGGCTCATGAAATCCTTTGTTACCCCCAAACATCCCCAGTCAGATTACAGTAAGAATAACACACTGGGGACCGGCTTGTTACCCATCTCCTCTGAGCTCTGTTACCGCCTGGGAGCCTGCCAGATCGTCATGTGCGGCACCGGGATGCAAAGGTAAGTGGCCCCAATAACAGCCCCGGTGCTTTCACCATGGGGTCCCTGTACAGCATGCTGTTCTGTGTTAATAGTACAGAGGGAAGGTGCTTGGTTACATTGGTTACCGCACAATGACATCTAGACAGAGTGCACAACCACACCGCATTGTGTAGTTGGGTATCCTCGCATTTATTTTTTATATATATACAGTATCTCACAAAAGTGAGTACACCCCTCACATTTTTGTAAATATTTTCTTCTATCTTTTCATGTGACAACACTGAAGAAATGACACTTTGCTACAATGTAAAGTAGTGAGTGTACAGCTTGTATAACAGTGTAAATTTGCTGTCCCCTCAAAATAACTCAACACACAGCCATTAATGTCTAAACTGCTGGCAACAAAAGTGAGTACACCCCTAAGTGAAAATGTCCAAATTGGGCCCAATTAGCCATTTTCCCTCCCCGCTGTCATGTGACTCGTTAGCGTTACAAGGTCTCAGGTGTGAATGGGGAGCAGGTGTGTTAAATTTGGTCGCTCTCACTCTCTCATACTGGTCACTGGAAGTTCAACATGGCACCTCATGACAAAAAACTCTCTGAGGATCTGATAAAAAGAATTGTTGCTCTACATAAAGATGGCCTAGGCTATAAGAAGATTGCCAAGACCCTGAAACTGAGCTGCAGCACGGTGGCAAAGACCATACAGCAGTATAACAGGACAGGTTCCACTCAGAACAGGCCTCGCCATGGTCCACCAAAGAAGTTGAGGTCACGTGCTCAGCGTCATATCCAGAGGTTGTCTTTGGGAAATAGACATATGAGTGCTGCCAGCATTGCTGCAGAGGTTGAAGGGGTGGGGGGGTCAGCCTGTCAGTGCTCAGACTATACGCTGCACACTGCATCAAATTGGTCTGCATGGCTGTCATCCCAGAAGGAAGCCTCTTCTAAAGATGATGCACAAGAAAGCCCACAAACAGTTTGCTGAAGACAAGCAGACTAAGGACATGGATTACTGGAACCATGTCCTGTGGTCTGATGAGACCAAGATAAACTTATTTGGTTCAGATGGTGACAAGCGTGGGTGGCGGCAACCAGGTGAGGAGGACAAAGACAAGTGTGTCTTGTCTACAGTCAAGCATGGTGGTGGGAGTGTCATGGTCTGGGGCTGCATGAGTGCTGCCGGCACTGGGGGGCTACAGATCATTGAGGGAACCATGAATGCCAACATGTACTGTGACATACTGAAGCAGAGCATGATCCCCTCCCTTCAGAGACTGGACCGCAAGACAGTACTCCAACATAAGGACCCCAAACACACCTCCAAGATGACCACTGCCTTGCTTCACCAGTCCATCACCTTTACCCTCGGCTTCTTTAGCATGTCTCCAGACCTAAACCCTATTGATCATCTGTGGGACATCCTCAAATGTAAGGTGGAGGAGCGCAAGGTCTCTAACATCCACCAGCTCTGTGATGTCATCATGGAGGAGGGGAAGAGGACTCCAGTGCCAGCCTGTGAAGCTTTGGTGACCTCCATGCTCAAGAGGGTTAATTAAGGCAGTACTGGAAAATAATGGTGGCCACACAAAATATTGACACTTTGGGGCCCAATTTGGAGATTTTCACTTAGGGGTGTACTGACTTTTGTTGCCAGCGGTTTAGACATTAATGGCTGTGTGTTGAGTTATTTTGAGGGGACAGCAAATTTACACTGTTCTACAAGCTCTACACTCACTACTTTACATTGTAGCAAAGTGTCATTTCTTCAGTGTTGTCACATGAAAAGATAGAAGAAAATAGTTACAAAAATGTGAGGGGTGTACTTACTTTTGTGAGATACTATATATAGTTTTTATTGTTTTTCCAGAAATTATAAAATGGTATAATCAAACAGAAAATAAAATAAAAATAATAATAGAGTTACAAAGAAGAGGCTATGCTTTGAGACTAAACATTTTGGTACCCGAATCTTTTGAAACATTATAAAAGAACTTATATTGATACTTGTACCGTTGTTTATTATCATCACATTCTTAAAGCGTGTTTCTAGTTTTGCAGTCAAATTTTAAAAAAAAATCCTATATATAACAGCTGATCCTTCCCGTCTATATGGACAAGAGGGACATTATAAGACTGAGAGCTCTGCATTGGGTCCTAAGAAATGACAGTCCTATGTGCTAGAAGCGGATCTCCTTCAACGTCTCCCTTTGTATATTATGTTGAGTGGGGACAATTTGTTAATGTATTTCTGTTCTGCCCAGGAGCACATTGTGCATATCGCTGGAGCAAGCCGCCATCTTGGCCCGCAGTCACGGACTCCTCCCCAAGTGCATCATGCAGGCGATGGACATTATGAGGAAACAAGTGAGTGCCACAGCTTGATAAAGTTCTAATTTGTTTGAATGAGGTAACTGTGCTCATTGCACCAAGTCTGGGGTATCATGAAGGAGGATAATAGACGAGGTCATTTCTACGGCACAGCGAAGGGCAGTGTACTACCCTAGATTAATTCAGTTTTAATAAGTAAGTTGTGAATTGTAGAATTAATGTTTTCATGCTACGTATGTAAGTAATAGTGCGCTTAATCCCAACCTATAAATAACGATACAAAGTGCACAATAATGTAAACACCAATAATCCGTAAGTGTACAGAATAATCAAAATTCGTAAAATATTATTACTCCTTCCTCTGTGGATAGAGGTAAAAATGTGTACACACAGTGATGATAAAAAGTAAAAGGAAATTCCAAAGAAAAAATCACCACCACCTAGGGATAAAGTTCACCTTAAAAAAAATGGAATAATAAAACCCCTGAGTCAGATATCACTTTTCAAAAAAGGGGATCCTCGCTACGATGAGCTTATATGTTTTCCCGTGATTCAGATATTGTGTTTTCTCCAAGGATGACTTATTCTAAAAAATTCACTCTCAACGAAGATAGAAAGACATCATTACACAAGATTGCTGCGTATTCACAGATTCCTAATTAATATAGAATATTCACTCACATTTTGTTTGGTCAAAAAAAACGCTGATTAAACGATCAGTAGTGCAAGCAGCTCTCCTCCTCACTGTACGTCCGGTATACTGCAACACCGGAAGTGACGTCACTGTCTCCTCCCGATTCATTGAGTCACAGGTCACGTGACTTTCTCAAGGGAAAAGTCACATGAGATGTGACGCAACGCGCCGGGAGGAGCCAGTGACATCACTTCCAGTGTTTCCAACTCTTCACCCCACCAGTCTGGGCCTTTCAAACTAACACAGCCTTGACCCCATCCCCAGCCTGGGGGAGCTTCCTTTGTCTACCTCCTCTTCGTCTCTTTTCCTACCCCTTTCTTCTATTCCTGGGCCTCCTTCCCGTCGCTTAGTTTTTCCCATTTCTTTGTCCTGTGCTTAGTTTGGTCTTATTCACATTGTTTTAACAGACAGGTGTACTCCCCTGTCCACCCCAGCCCACCCCCAGCCCCTGAGTCTGCAGGCTCAGGCATCTCATGTTGGCCCTTGGCCTAGGCCTGAGGGTCGCTGTTGGCTTATAGTTTAAATCCTGTAACACATTTTCATTTATGTTCTTACATGAAACTCTGCATTATGACCCTGTTTATATCCCCTGCATGGGAATTTTAACGCCTGGTTTTCTTTTGCATATCAATAAGAACATTGTACCAGAAACTACGAATCCAGGATTACCAAATTGCCCGAAAATTCTGGAAGGCAGTTTTTGACTTGGCCCCCAAAATCTTTGAAACACCTATACAGCCGAATCCTGATACAGCCCTATTAAACCTGAAACCTGATGGGAACATTGTACCAGAAACTACCAATCCAGGATTATCCAATTGCCCGAAAATTCCGGAAGGCATTTTTTGAATTGGCCTCCCATATCTTTGATACACCTATACAGCCCAATCCTGCTACAGCCTCAATTAAACCTAAAACCATTGTGAGATCACACACAATCATTTTCGCCTTCTTTTACAGCTCCTAACAGCCGCAAAACAAACCATTGCTAAAGCATGGAAAACGAAATATTTAATTCTAGCTGAAACCATACACAGATCTAATAAAGCTCTTATACATGCTAAAATGGAAGCAATCGAAAGAGATCGAATCGGTCAATTTAAGAAACTCTGGCTTCCTTGGGTTAAGCATTGTTTACCTCCAGACTTTGATGACACAATATTATTGTCTTGGTAATTTTTCTCTAATTGCCTTGACTATAATTTCTATTCATTTGGGATCACATCACCACTTGCGCCCCCCCCCCCATTGCCTTCCCCCCTTTTTTCTACCCTCTTCTCTCTGTCTATTCCTATTTTCTGTTTTCTACCTTTCTTTTAATATTGTGTGCTACTTATATACACTTTGTAACAGAACGTCCCACACTCCGCTTGAGTGCTTCCCGTCATATACCACTTCCTCCAGGCTGAGTACAGATATTAGATATCATAGCCACATATTACAACCAAGAACTAGGCAGGACTCGTTTAGCTGCAAAGCTGGAACTGTTTATTGGAACAAGAATACAGACTTTTATACACTTGAGAAGGAGGTTCCCCCTCCTGATCATATTGCCCTAACAATACAAACTGTAACCAGAAACATAAATTAACATCAGCTAATTAACTAGTCATTTAACCAGCCTAGGTGACTCGAAGGTTTGACCTTTCAGGTCAGCCTTGCTGTCTCCTAGCTCAGAAGACACAATACACATTATCATAAGTATAAACACAGAACACCTTCACACACTAGCAGGAGCCCCCAGTAGCAGATGGACCGGCTCCTACATTGAAGACCATGAAATCCATATCTAAGCAATATTTTGATTAATCACGGATTGCAGATGACATGGCAACAGTCTACGAAACTCTTACAATGTTCCATCATTTTCTCAGTCACCCTGTGCCCCTAATAGACACAGAATGACTTAAACATTGGAGGTGCATGGGGAGCTAAAACAAGGGTTTCCCAACCTCTCCAAGAGATTCCGGGTTCCATGGGCCCCCCACCCAAAGTGACTCCCGTCACACACATTATCTCTTTGTTTTTAATATATACCTATTAGATTGATCTCCTTATTACTGTTCTTGCAGAATGAACCAATGGTCACTAGCTTACTTTTTCCTTCTGATGGAATTTTCTAATGCTTTTGCTGTAATACTTTATTGGTTTATTCGCTGCTCTACTCGTTACATTTACATCTACTCATCCTGTTCATAAATCGATATGTTTAGCTTTATTGACAGTTTGGATATTGAACCACCATCCTTGTATGTACTCAATCTGTCAATCTGTGTTATTATTTTTTTTAAAATATAACAAACAAATTTGACGAGAAACAACACATCCTATCATGCATTTGAGATTCATGCCTGTGGCTGTGAAGAGGCTTGCAATCCCTCATGAGACTTGTAGTTCCACAACAGTTGGATTGCTGAGGGTGCCTATTCATGCTTTAGAACAGTGGTCTCCAAAATGTGGCCTGCGGGCCGGATGTGACCCTTTGCACGCCTTTATCAGGTCCTTGGAGCACCACTCCATCCTCTAACACCAATGTTGGGGCACTAATTCTCTCACTGACACCAATGATAGAACCCTCTTCCTCCCACTGATACCAATGATGGGGCACTATTCCTCCTACCGATACCAATGATGGTGCACTATTCCTCCCACTGATACCAATGACGGGGCAACATTCCTCCCACTGATACCAATGATGGGGCTTTATTCTTCCTTTGAATACCAGTGTGACATTCTTTCTCCTACTGGAACCAATGATAAGCCATTATTCAGTCCCACTGACACCAGGGCATTTTTTATTCTATTTGGCCACAATCTGGCCCCCCTATAAAGTCTGAGGGACAGTAAGCTGGCCCCTTGTTTAGAAGGTTTTGAGACTCCTACTTTGGAAGATCTCAAGTTAATGGGATAATTGGATATTTACAGACTGCAGCTATCAATAACAGATAGGTCAATGGTATGCATTCCATCTTTACCTCCAAATCATTTTTTTTGCTTACCAACATTCATTACAAAGTGTAGATTTCGATCACTTCCATCTCGCAGCGACCTCACCTCTGATATCTGAGGCTGAGGACGGCCTTTGTACACAATCCACCAAATCATATAAATGAACCTCCGTCTTGTGTTTTTTAGGGTCCTCGCGTGGAAATCACAGCTAAGAATTTAAAAGTCAGGGATCACCCACTGCAAGCTCCGCCAAGGTAAGTCCAGAAAGCCAATGATGTCCTTCACAATCCTTTCTTTAGAATAATTTTTTGGGGGTAATTGAAGCTGAAATATTGGATGTAATCCTGACGTATGGGTGGATGATTTTCCATACGGAGGAGTGTTTAGAAGCTGTAAATATCAGGGAGAAAAGAAAATACACCAAAGGTTTATCCCAAGGATAATCCTTGTCTGTACAGCTGGAGTTTTAAGGAGTTATTCCAACCTGAAAGGTGTTGCTGTGGTACCCCACTTGCTGCCCTGTTGTGTTGCCTAGACTGAGCCACAAGGAAGCCACTGTTACCATCTGACAGGTTCATCGCTCCCTTCCAAGTAGATCCAATTTGTGAAATTGTCTCTGGAATGCCTTTTTAGGGTGGAATGTCTTTTGTCAAGCTTCTATTGATCTCTGTAGAATGGAGCGCTGGATCCACCACATGGTAACAGAGGAGTCTTCGCAACTCAATCTATGCAACACTCCTGGGTAGCGAAAAGGTGGCTATGGTGATACAATTTAGGGTGAAAAACTCTCTGTTAAGCCTCAAGGAGACTTGCATCACAGAGTGGAATCCCCATTCGGGATAGAATCCCCTTTGTCAAGACTTAATGAGGCTTGACAAAGGGTATTCTACCCCCAGTAGGGATTCCTCTCTTAAATGCATTGCCATATTAACCGCCATTTTCACAGCTCAATTTATGCAACATTACTGGGTGGCGAGAAAGTGGCTATGGCAATAGGTTTTGGGGTGAAAAACTCTGTCAGACCTCAAGGAGGCTTGAATTTCAGAGTGGAATCCCCATTTAGGGTAGAATCCCCTTTGTCAAGCCTCAAGGAGGATTCTACCCCGAATGGGGATTCCACTCCAAAATCATTACCATAGTAACTGTCATTGGTCATAGTTCTCACAGCTCAATATATGCAACACTACTGGGTAGCGAGGAGGTGGTTATGGCAATAAGTTTTGAGGTGAAATATCCACTGTCAAGCCTCAAGGAGGCTTACACTTCAGAGTGGAATCCCCATTCCGGGTAGAATCCCCTTTGCCAAGCCTGCCTGGGGATTCCACTCTGAAATGCATTGCCTTAGTAATCGCCTTGCTACCCAAAAGTGTTGCCTAGACTGGGCCACAAGGATGCCACTGTTACCATCTGGTGTGTCCTTCACGCCTTTCCTTGAAGATCCACTTCAGAGTTCTCTCTCTGCTCTCAGCCCTTCTGCTGGCCATGGAGGACTGCTGCTTCCTGTCCTGGACTTCACATGGAGGATTGCCTCTGGGCAGCTGAAAAGCTGATTTGGTGCACTCTCTGTTGTCTTCATTTCAGAACACTGGTGGTAGTTTCCAGGTCATCTCTAGAGAGCTGTAATGTCTATGGCATGTTTTAAGTGGATTTTATTCTCCTTGGACCCATCTTGGACTATTTCACCTCTGTGGCTAGAATTGTCTTTGCACAATTGGCACTTCACTTTGGAATACTCCATTAAAGCTAACCTTAGATCTGTGTTGTGTACATGAAACACGCTTCTTCTGCTCCTCACAATGCGCTCTTTCCACAGGATCTTCAGACTCTGCGTGCCGCCAGTAGACGGGGACCTGTGAGTGCGCGGGGTAAAGAGATGGTCCCCCCCCGATGGGTAAATGAAGGAGTAGCGCCAGAGGCCCTCTGATGGATGTTATACTCTCCGGATTGCTAAAGCACAAGTACTGCAATGATTCATGGGTCTGCCCCCACTCTGTGCCTGCTGATGGACAAGCTGTGGGCGCTCCTATTGTGCCAAGGTGCCAGGGTATGGATGGAGCCATTTTTATCTACAGGATCCAGGAGGAAATCGAAGAGCGACAAGCTTAAAGAGAGACTTTGGACTCTTTTTGTTGCTTCTGATATTCCGGCGCACAAAACCTTTCCTTCTGCAAGATAAGTATTTATTACAAGTCCGTATTCTGACTTCTACACTTGGAGCGGAGTGCCCGACTTCTCCGCCAAACGCAGCGGTCCAATTTTGCACTCCAGGATCCTTACGTTACGTTTTTAACGTTCTTATTTGCTTTTATTTGGGATTTTATTGTTGTTTTATAAGTGGAATTCTACTTTTATAATTAAAGATGCTACAAGTCCATCGTCTTATTCCTGCCATACGCATTGCGGAGTATAAAGGACTCTTCTTCTTCTGCCCAGGAAATGCCCTTTACCCAGAAGCCTCTGCTCTAACCTCTGGGACCAAGCTTCTATAAGTTATACTGATGTTCATAGTTGATGCGGATAACTCTCATCTAATATTTGTATTTAATTCTTTTTTTTTTTTTTTTTGATGCGGTTGTAATTGTAGGATATTGGAGAGTCGATGTAAATATTGGGACGTTTTGTATTTGTGGTAACTTGCGCCAGTATCAGTATTCTATGTTTACAGGCTGTAGGAGCGGGCGGGAGTTACTGAACCCCCCAGATGTTTTGTACATTCGCGGCGGTTTCTGGTGAATTAAGCCCAGAGATCTCAGCGGATCCTCCTTCTTTAGCTTGCTTTGTATTTGGTATTTCTACTGATTTGTTGAAAGATAATAACGCACATTACCGGCCACCATCTGTGGGTGTTCTTCACTCCACCCGTTTGTCTGATACAGCCTGACCTAGGATCATACAACCTCTGATCTCTTGTATGTGGTATGTGTGAAGTTCTCAAGGAACGCCGTAGTTCTTGATGTATCAAATCCCTCAACTTTTTGGCATGGAAGGTATTAGCCATGCTGGGTTCAGGGAAGGAGGGGGTCATACCACAGCTATATACTAATCAAGAAAATAGAGCTAATGGGAAGGAAGAGATCGGGCAGGAAACCCAATCAGTAAAAGTCTTGTTACAGATCAGCAGGTAGAAACCTTTCTAACCGAAATAAACCTCATCTGTCCTGCCCTATAGAACCATCGTACAAAGGAACTCCTATCATCTGTCCTGCCCTATAGAATCATTGTACGAAGGTATTCCTATCATCTGTCATGGTAGTGATACCTTCATAGGATGGTTCTATAGAGCATGACAGATGATAGGAATACCTTCGTACAATGATTCTATAGGGCAGGAAAGATGGTAGGGATACCTTCACTGGACGGTTCTATAGGGCAAGACAGATGATAGAGACACTTTTGTACGAAGGTTCTATAGGGCAGGAAAGATGGTAGTGATACCTTCATAGGATGGTTCTATAGAGCATCTTTCCTGCCCTATAGAACCTTCGTACAAAAGTCTCTCTATCATCTGTCTTGCCCTATAGAACCGTCCAGTGAAGGTATCCCTACCATCTTTCCTGCCCTATAGAATCATTGTACGAAGGTATTCCTATCGTCTGTCATGCTCTATAGAACCGTCTTATGAAGGTATTCCTACCACCTGCCCTGCCCTATTGAACCATCGTACAAAGGTATTGCTATCATCTGTCCTGCCGTAGTGGAATACCTTCATACAATGGTTCTATAGGGCAGGACAGATGATAGGAATACCTTTGTACAATGGTTCTATAGGGCAGGACAGGTGATGGAATACCTTCGTACAATGGTTCTATTGTCTGTCCTGCCCTATAGAACCATTGTATGAAGTTATTCCTATACGGCAAGACAGATGATAGGGATACCTTCATAGGATGGTTTTATAGGGCAGGAAAGATGGTAGTTATACCTTCAATGGATGGTTCTATAGGGCAGGACAGATGATAGGAATACTTTCGTACAATGGTTCTATTATCTGTCCTGCCCTATAGAACCATCCAGTGAAGGTATAACTACCATCTTTCCTGCCCTATAAAACCATCGTATGAAAGTATCCCTATCATCTGTCTTGCCGTATAGGAATAACTTCATACAATGGTTCTATAGGGCAGGACAGATGATAGGAATACCTTCATTGGATGGTTCTATAGGGCAGGACAGACAATAGAACCATTGTACGAAGGTATTCCATCATCTGTCCTGCCCTATAGAACCATCTTATGAAGATATTCCTATCATCTGTCATGATAGGAATACCTTCATAAGATGGTTCTATAGAGCATGACAGATGATAGGAATACCTTCATAAGATGGTTCTATAGAGCATGACAGATGATAGGAATACCTTCATACAATGGTTCTATAGGGCAGGACAGATGATGGAATACCTTCGTACAATGGTTCTATTGTCTGTCCTGCCCTATAGAACCATCCTATGAAGGTATTCCTATCATCTGTCATGCTCTATAGAACCATCGTATGAAGGCATTCCTATTATCTGTCATGCTCTATAGAACCATCTTATGAAGGTATTCCTATCATCTGTACGATGGTTCTATAGGGCAGGACAGACGATAGCAATCTCTTTCTACGATGGTTCTATAGGGCAGGAAAGAGGGATTCCTATCATCTGTCCTGCCCTTTAGAACCATCCTATGAAGTTATCCCTATCATCTGTCTTGTCATATAGGAATACCTTCCAACGATGGTTCTATAGGGCAGGACAGGTGATAGAACCATTGTATGAAGGTATTCCTAGCATCTGTCATGCTCTATAAAACCATCGTACGAAGGGATTCCTGTCATCTGTCCTGCCCTTCTGAACCTTGATATGAAGACATCAGGCAGGTAACCCTATCAGTGTTACATATCAGCAGAAAATGTCTAACCTAAATAAGCCTCATCTGTCCTGCCCTCTAGAACCATCATATGATGAGAACAGACTGAAGTCCCTATTATTACAGGTCTTGTTACTGATCTGTCCTGACCTGTAGAGCCATCATATGTATCATTATTCTTGACCAGAGAACCTGTCTTACCATGAGCAGCAGACCATATATGTATAGAACATTGGTCTACGTGAACCGCCTCTAAGCTTGATAACGCTACTGCCTTATAGCATTGCCAGATAATGACCAAGCCAACCCTCTTCCTCGTTATTCATACAGGGTATTCTTTATAATTTTAGTGGTTGGTGGCCTTATGTATCTGACACATGTAAAAAGTCCCCCCACCTTGCTATATCAGACCTTTCTTTAGGTGTTACACGGCTTATATTGCGTTCCTTGGTCACTTTTGTGGTGTCTGGGTATAATGATCTTTCAAACCGCCGCTCTAATGGCCTTAAAATATTCATATATCTCATAACTGTCACCTCCAGACTCTATACCCCCCTATAGGCTGGGCACTTGCATATGGCGTGACTAAGTGGTAAAAACTTGGCTCACCAGCTTGTCATGGCACACGGTTTGTATTATGACGCACTGCAGGCGTTTGGTAAGCGGTTGTACAAGGCCACCGGCGAGTCTCCAGTCTTGCTGAAAAGAAAATGGCAATAAAATGGTAAAAGTGACCTTATCACACAAAGCAGCTTGCCTGCTGGTTTACCATACCCCATCTACATGCTATTCAAAATTTAAAAAAAAACTCCAGTTTCTTTATTAAAATAAATACCTATTAAACAATCTATTTTTTATATTTTAATAAAGCAACCTTTTTTCATTTTGATCTGCAGTCATGATTTTCTACTAAGTATAGATTCCTTGCAGCCCCGTCTGGCCGCCATGCACAGTGTGCAGACCAGAAATGCCCAGATTGTTCCCCCTGTCCCTGCACGCCTCGGCCCCTACCAGTAATCTGCACAAAGCATGGGGCAAATTACAGGCATCCCTGGCAGCGTCCTTAGGTTTACTGTACAGCATGTCTTAGGCAGGGAATAAGTATCCAACCATAAGTCCCAGCATGTCTTGACATCTAATTATTTTGGACTGTGGATGTTATCAAGCCTTGTGAGATTATGGTGGAGAACTGAGGAACAGCCCAGGGTCACTGTACAGGTAGACCAGACTGTCCATATTTCCTGTAGTTGAGAAAATGGTGGATGTGAACTGAGGAACAGATTGTGGTCACCATACAGGTAAACCAGACTGCCCATGTTTCCCACAGTAGACAATTTAGTGGAGAAGAACTGAGGAACAGCTCAGGACCACCATACAGATAGACCAGACTGTCCATTAATTTCATAGTAGAGAATATGGTGGATGTGAACCAAGGAACAGCCCAAGGTCCCCATACAGGTCGACCAGATTGCCATATTGTCTACTATGGAATTAATAGACAGAGGAGAACTGAGGGGATGTGAAATGAGGATATTTCCCATAATAGAGAATATGGTGGCAGTTAGCTGAGGAACAGCCCAGGGTCACTGTATAGGTAGACCAGACTGTCCATATTTCCTATGGTTGAGCAAATGATGGATGTGAACTGAGGAACAGCTCGTGGTCACCATACAGGTAAACCAGACTGCCCATATTGCCCACAGTAGATAATATGGTGGAGAAGAACTGAGAAACAGCTCAGGACCTCCATACTGATAGACCAGACTGTCCATTAATTTCATAGTAGGGAATATGGTGAATGTGAACTGAGGAACAGCCCAAGGTCCCCATACAGGTCGACCAGATTGTCTATATATCCCATAGTAGACCATATGGCGGAGGAGAACTGAGGGGATGTGAACTGAGGATATTTCCCATAATAGAGAATATGGTGGCAGTTAGCTGAGGAACAGCCAAGGGTCACTATACAAGTAGACCAGACTGTCTATACATTTCATAGTAGAGTATATGGTGGATGTGAACTGAGGACATTTCTCATAGTAGAGAATATGGTGGCGGTGAGTTGAGGAACAGCCCCGGGTCACCATACAGGTAGACCAGAGTGTTTATATTTCCCATAGTAGAGAATATGGTGGAGCCGAGGAAAAGCCCGGGGCCACCATACAGGTAGACCAGAGGGTTTAAATTTCCCATAGTAGAGAATATGGTGGAGCTGAGCTGAGGAAAAGCCCGGGGCCACCATACAGGTGGACCATACTGTCTATATTTCCTGTAAAACATGTCAGAATAATAGCAGTGTGGACCTTTGTGAATAGGCCTGGTGGAATGAATCAGACTTGTGGTGGACTGTGTACATATTACTTTGTCCTTATCATTTCAGAATGTTTTATTGAATAAACTGTTTTGAACTAAATGTGTGTACAGTTGTTATTTTGTCCGGGAAGGTGTTATTAATTCCATGGATCTTGTGTGTCGGCACTAACATTGGGATGTGGGGCAATCTTCCGGTGACTCTGCCATGGGAAAGGTATGGAGGTGCTGCAATTGGTAAAATTCACCTTCCTACCATCAGGAGCCGACCTTTAAAAGTTCACACTGGTGGAAGCATTACATGGGCTTCCCGATCATGTGATTACTGTGGTTGACTGTGACAGTGATCACCTGATCAGGATCCTGTCCTACTGGCTCCCAATCATTGATAGTTGATAGGGAGTTGTTGGTGACAGTGCGATCACAGTGCTGTGTGTACCAATTGAGCACTCTCCCAACACAACACAGCAGCACTAGCCAGACACATACACTATATTACCAAAAGTATTGGGACGCCTACCTTTACACGCACATGAACTTTAATGGCATCCCAGTCTTAGTCCGTAGGGTTCAATATTGAGTTGGCCCACCCTTTGCAGCTATAATAGCTTCAACTTTTCTTGAGAGGCTGTTCACAAAGGTTTAGGAGTGTGTCTAAGGGAATGTTTGACCATTCTTCCAGAAGTGGATTTGTGAGGTCAGGCACTGATGTTGGATGAGAAGGCCTGGCTCGCAGTCTCTGCTCTAATTCATCCCAAAGGTGTTCTATCGGGTTGAGGTCAGGACTCTGTGCAGGCCAGACAAGTTCCTCCACCCCAAACTCGCTCATCCATGTCTTTTATGGACCTTGCTTTATGCACTGGTCCAAATCATCTGGTGGAGGGGGGATTATGGTGTGGGGGTTGTTTTTCAGGGGTTGGGCTTGGCCCCTTAGTTCCAGTGAAGGGAACTCTTAAGGTGTCAGCATACCAAGACATTTTGGGCACTTTCATGCTCCCAACTTTGTGGGAACAGTTTGGGGATGGCTCCTTCCTGTTCCAGCATGACTGCGCACCAGTGCACAAAGCAAGGTCCATAAAGACATGGATGAGCAAGGTTTGGGGTGGAGGAACTTGACTGGCCTGCACAGAGTCCTGACCTCACCATCACAGAACACCTTTGAGATGAATTAAAGCGGAGACTGCAAGCCAGGCCAACTCCATTTTGAACCCCATGGATTAAGACTGGGATGCCATTAAAGTTCCAATACTTTTGGTAATATGATGTACCGTATATAGGGAAGCATGGCATAAGGCACACCACTGTGCTGCCACATATATGTATATGGCTGGTGTTAAGAGACTCACAATGCTAGTTCCTGGATTGCATGCAGATGATTCAGCTTCAATACTTTCCGAGTCTGACCTGGGGCCAAAGGTCCAGGTTTTAACACTCATGAGTTCTAGAGGTGGAAAGCATGATAATAAAATAAGTATTAAAGTCAGACACAGCCAGGCCACTAGCATTTTCTAAAGTGGTCCAGCCATGGCAGGCCCCAAACTTTCCCCATGAAAGGGTCACCGTAAATTGATCATACACACATCTGTACATCTTTAGGCAAGTTATCATATATTTGCCTGTTATAAAAATGACTGGGCCTATTTATCACCCATGCCTGAAATAAGAACTGTTTTGTTCCATAGCGAGCAATCGGATTCAATATTGATATCTTCAGTGCAGATTTAAATTTCATTGGTTGCTGTGAACCGAAAAAAAAAAGGGTTTTATAATAAAGCCACTGCATCCAATCAGGTGCCTGTTTCTATTTGAGAGCTTTACATATAAAAGAACTGGAAGCTGATTGGTTGCTGTCATTGACACAGGCACCTACCTTTTCTCCTGGGGGTCATACTCTTGTTGTAGATCTTTAAACAGATATACAGCTTTTGTTACCTCCCCACACCCACATATATGATGGGGTTAAGGAGGGTGGAGCTGATACATTGTATCCTAAAATGAGAAGGAGCCGGAAAAAAGAAACATTGTTTTTTTTTTGTTTTGTTTTTTAAGATGATGTGATTTTTCCTGGTGATTCCTCGTGTCACCCTAAAACAGGGTCTGAGGAGGATCCAGGTATGGAAAATAACAGTGTGAATATTTTTTTTGGTATCCTCCATTCTGCAAGTTACCCACAAAGCTGTTAGGCCCCTTTCACAGGATCGGACCGTTCAGGTCCGCCTGTCAGTTTTGACGGTGGACCTGAACGGACGCTCCATGTTAGCCTATGGAGCGCAGCGGAGACATGTCCGCTGACATCCGACCCGTTCCGATCCACAAAAAGCAGACGGATGGCCCTACGTCCAGATCCGTCGCTGGCGGATCGGATTGGGTGAGATCTGATGAAAACGGACATGCTGTCCGTTTTCATCCGATCCCTCCATAGGCAGCAGCGGCGCCTGACAAGCCCCTCCCCGCTCAGTGAGCAGAGAGGGACCTGTCATCTGCCGGCTCAGCGGAGATCAACGGATAGATCTCCCGCTGAGCCGGTGGACTCCGTGGAAACGGAGTCCGCCTCGTGTGAATGAGGCCTTACAGCATCGCCCATGTGTCTCTCCGCCTACCTCCTGGGTGTCATGAACCATGAATCAGACAGAAGTGCAGTAAAAATCACACCTTAATAAAATGGCCAAAATAAAAATAGTACAAACAGAATAAACATGGTCAAAACATAACCAGGGTTCAGTAACCAGAGTGGGGTAGTCAGAACAAGCCAGTAAAACTGGAATCCAGAGATCAGCGTAGTCAGAAGCAGCAAACGGAGTCAGGAACCAGAAGGGAATTCAGCCAGGCAAAAGTCTTTGAAAACACAGCAGCTAGTATCCAGATATGTTGACCAAGGGTGAAGGCACAGGAGATCTTAAGTGGCCAGCAGCGCTGGCTGACGAGCAGGATATCAGGGCCGGTGCTACCACTAGGCAAACTAGGCAGCCGCCTCGGGCGCACTGCTGCCTAGGGCACCCGGCCACTGGTGTTACTACTCTCTTCTCTCTGCAGCAAGCAACTAAGTCTCAGCATCAGCAGGCAGCTGCCTCTCCGTTCGCACATAGTGTCAGAGGCGCAGCAGCGGCGGAGGACTGTGTCCATGTCCCGACTGAATGGAAGCAAGAAAACATTCATTGATGGGCACTGGTAGGCTGCATTGATGAGCGCTGGTGAGGCTGCATATGATGGGCGCTGGTAAGGCTGCATTTGATAGGCGTTGGTGAGGCTGTATTTGATGGGCACACGTGAGACTGCATTTGATGGGCGCTGGTGAGGCTGCCTTTGATAGGCGTTGGTGAGGCTGCATTGGTGGGTGCTTGTAGGCTACATTTGATGGGCGCTGGTAGGCTGCATTAATGGGCGCTGGTGAGGCTGCATTAATGGGCGCAGGTGAGGCTGCATTTGATGGGCGCTGATAGGCTGCATTAATGGGCACAGGTGAGGCTGCATTTGATGGGCGCTGGTGAGGCTGCATTAATGGGCGCAGGGGAGGCTGCATTTGATGGGCGCTGGTAGGCTGTATTGATGGGCGCTGGTGAAGCTGCATTAATGGGCGCAGGTGAGGCTGCATTTGATGGGCGCTGGTGAGGCTGCATTAATGGGTGCAGGTGAGGCTGCATTTGATGGGCACTGGTAGGCTGCATTGATGGGCACTGGTGAAGCTGCATTAATGGGCACAGGTGAGGCTGCATTTGATGGGCGCTAGTGGGCTGCATTGATGGGTGTAGGTGAGGCTGCATTGATGGGCGCTGGTGAGGCTGCATTAATGGGCGCAGGTGAGGCTGCATTTGATGGACGCTGGTGGGCTGCATTTAAGGTGAGGCTGCATTGATGGGCGCTGGTGAGGCTGCATTAATGGGCGCAGGTGAGGCTGCATTTGATGGACGCTGGTGGGCTGCATTTAATGGGGGCATCATTAAAAACATGGTCAGGGCAAAGGGGGTGCAGCCAGGGGGGGCGGCAAAATGATGTTTCGCCTAGGGCGTCAAAAACCTTGCACCAGCCCTGGTCACTGTGGAATGATAAGTGCTGGCAATTAACCAACAGCTGAGCTCTGAGAAGGAGGGACTGAGCCCAGCCCTGACACTGGGCTGCTTAGGGTACTTCTGAAGGAGTCTTGTGCCTAGGGTTGCCACCTGTCCGGGATTTGAACCATGTGTCTGGGTTTCAGGCGGACTGTAACCGGGACACATTATTTAGACTGGGCTGGGGCTCCCTAAGTAACCATGATAGTCACACACAAATCTGTTACCGTCAGGAAGCTGCGAGTGGCTGTCTGGGGGCAGGTTTGACATCACTGGGGGGGGGGGGGCAGGGTGATGATGTCAGCAGGAGCAATTTGGCTACATCTAATGCTTGCTGCGGCAAGCTATGCCCACCCCATTACTACTCTCCTTGGGCCACCCAAAGGTTTCTCAGGCCGCTAAACTGTTTCGGGTTTGGCTTGAGGAGAGGGTGGCAACCCTACTTGTGCCTGCGAGATGACAGTGGCTCAGTGGATAAGATCGCCGGAAAGAAAATAAAAGTGATATCCATTCCTAAAGAGGACTGCTTCACCTTTTATGCCCTATGGTCAATGCCTGACCACCTTGCTGGGGGTGACAGGCTAGGAAGGCTTTAAGGTTTAATCCACTGCCCAACCCTGTAAAGTAAGAGGATATTTTTCATCCATGTCTGTAATATAAAAATATCAAATATGATGGATCTCTTAGGGGTTGGAGATCGCACTAGACTGACTCAGTCGGTCCTAGGTTGTTGGTAGGGGATACCATGAGCAGGTTGGAAAAATTTCCTTCCAATAATTTGTGCCCAGCTTGAGGGAAGGTGGCTGTGGGCCCTTTAAGGGTCGTTCCTGGAGGCAGCAGCTCAGGCCCCCAAAAAGTGTTTGTAAAGGCTGAAGGTTTTTTTACCTTCATCCATGAAGATAAAAAAAACCTTCTCTGTGCAGCCGCGTCCCACCCCCCCCCCCCCTCAACCTACTACTTACATGAGCCCCATCTTCCTCCAGCAATGTGCACGAGAGCCTCGGCTCTCCGGGGACTCCCTCATTGGAGTCCCCGGTCAATCACAGCCAGTGAGCCAATGAGGAGAGAGCAGGGGGGCGGGAATGAGCCGTGGCTCTGTGTGTGTGTGTGTGTGTGTGTGTGTGTGAATAGACACGCAGAGCCACAGCTCGTGTACAAGCTTAGGAAAAACAAGAAATGGTGGCACACCACAGACACAGTCAGTATCTTGAAAGATGTTTATTGATCATCCAGCCAGACACGTGCACAAGATACCTTGACAGGTTTCACTCGAGTCACTCGAGCTTACTCATGACAACTTTTGGTTCTGAGTAAGCTCGAGTGACTCAAGTGAAACGCGTCAACGTGTCTATCGATCATCCAGCCAGACATGTACGCAAAACGTCTTTCAAGATACTGACTGTGTCTGTGGTGTGCCACCGTCCCTTATCTTTCCTACGTTGTATCTACGGTGGCGAGCCGAGGTGAGCACCCACAGCTGTCAATTGCTTCACCGATTTTCCTGAGCGGTGTGTGTGCTACGTGTGCTACTCGTGAACAAGCTTGCTTGGGTGCCCCCAATGCAAACTGCTTGCTCTGGGGGGAAGTCAGCAGGAGGGAGGGGCCAAGAACGCCGACAGGGGGGGGACCTGAGAAGAGGAGGATCGGGGGCTGCTCTGTGCTAAACCATTGCACAGGGGAGGTAAGTATAACATGTTTGTTATTAAAAAAATGTAACATGCCACCAGTGCTCGATGGCATGAGAAGTTCGGGTGCAGGAGGAGGCTTGAAGGCCTGGGTGGTTCAGAGACCCCAGTGCTGGCTGGCATGAGAAGTTCGGGTGCAAGAGGAGGCTTGAAGGCCTGGGTGGTTCAGAGACCCCAGTGCTGGATGGCAGGAGAAGTTCGGGTGCAAGAGGAGGCTTGAAGGCCTGGGTGGTTCAGAGACCCCAGTGCTGGATGGCAGGAGAAGTTCGGGTGCAAGAGGAGGCTTAAAGGCCTGGGTGGTTCAGAGACCCCAGTGCTGGATGGCAGGAGAAGTTCGGGTGCAAGAGGAGGCTTGAAGGCCTGGGTGGTTCAGAGACCCCAGTGCTGGATGGCAGGAGAAGTTCGGGTGCAAGAGGAGGCTTGAAGGCCTGGGTGGTTCAGAGACCCCAGTGCTGGATGGCAGGAGAAGTTCGGGTGCAAGAGGAGGCTTGAAGGCCTGGGTGGTTCAGAGACCCCAGTGCTGGATGGCAGGAGAAGTTCGGGTGCAGGAGGAGGCTTGAAGGTCTGGGTGGTTCAGAGACCCCAGTACTGGATAGCAGGAGCAGTCATCACTATGAGGATCAAGAAGTAGCTGTAAAGAGGACGGAGGAAACTGGGAGTCAACTTTCTGTGAGTACCATGGACAGTTGATGGGAAGCAGCAACAGCAAAGGGAGTGCAACCCAGTAGTGCTAAACCACCAAACTTGCTATATATCCAAGGACCTAGCAAGAGACACTTCCCGGATCTGACAAGGATTGATCGCAAGAGTCCAGCATAAGGCGGTGGAGGCCTGGGACTTTGTGAAATGACCAGCATCAATTTCTAACCACAGCATTATTCAAACGGGTAGTGCACAAGAACAGGAACCAGAATTTATAGGGCCATCTGAAATCCTCTATTCATTTGTTATATTAACCAGAGTTCAAGAATAAAGTTACAGTTTTATTAAGCACAAAGACTGTCTGGTGTGTTAAAGTTGCATGGGAAGGAAGAGCGGGGTAAAGTGACATAAAGGTAATGAACAACACAGCAGCTCCCAAGGGAGTAGAGCGCTACACGGGTAAAGGTTCTTTCTAAAGTTGTTAAAAAATTGGCATGAGAATGAAAACCTTTTAAAACTGACCACTCCTGGCATATCAGAGTGAAGACTAGATAGGGGGCCTCTGCTTGGTGAAAGATGACGTATGTGTAAGGCTCCTTATTAGTCACCTACCTGGAAGAAGTTGGGAGATCTAGAGGGTCAGAAGGCATGGCAAAGTCCTGATCTGTTCACATTGACCTTAACGCTGCTGAAGGATCCACTCCCAGGCTACAAATCAGCTCGAACCAGCTAGCAGACTTCATATAATATGGTCAGAGAAGCCCAGACTGTGTGCGCTATATGTCCACATCCTATCAAACCACATATAACTATGAACAGAATATGTAGTCATGGACTTTGTGTGGACCTATAGAAGAGAAACCGAGTAACATAAAAAACACTTTATTATGTACCATTAAAAATCTATTACACAACATTAAAAATGACTCTCCACATAGGGGTTCACAACATGCAAAGATTCAGATTACAGTTCACATGTGGACCCGCAGCATTTCGGGAATCCTTCTTCATGAGCACATTGACAGAACCAGTACACCGGAACCCACTCCTAAACTTTAATAGAGTAATATCAGCCAGTTGGGTATACGGGAATTCATAGCATTTGTATATCGCTCATAGAGGTGCAAATGAGTAAACCAAGGTGAAGCCACTGCCTCTCGGGTGGAATATTCAGGTAAACATTCAGTAAATAGCCATTGGTCAGAGATGCTCTGGCATGGTGGTATCTTTGAAAGCCCCTACACTTCAGAGCGCATAACCAAGATTCAAACCAGCAACCACAAAAAAAACTCTAAATAGTTTCTCACCTCTAAATTGGGCACTCTCTGAGCCCTTTGAAAATCCAACTGAACCTATGCAGACCTCTGGCTTAGAGGGTCGGTGCAGGTCCATGGGGTTTTGTGGTCATTTGACTGTGTTTCTTTAATGTTTGATGAGTTGTTATCTCCCAGAACTCATGGTGAAAGGGATGTCTCCAAGCATCCAATGACATAAGCTGGGTTCTAGCTAGGTGGAATCTATACAGCCCCCTTACATGTAAGACTTTCTGGGGGTTGCCGTTTTGAATCTTGGTTTTTCCTTTTTGATAGTTTCTCACCCCATTAATTGAGGCTCAAAGGGATGACGGTCCAAAATGTATGAGACCTCTGCCCCAGGGGTTTGGTGCTGGTCCATGGAGTATTGAGGTTCTGTGGTCTCCTGGATGAATCTTGGCTGTACTTCTTTAATGTTTGGAGACAATACTTTCACCACCATCAATTTTGGGTGTTAACAAGAAATCAAACGGTTCAAAGCTTAAGCTGGGCTCTAGCACAGTATTATCTTTGCCAACCCCTACACCTAAGAGTTTGTCGGTGGTTGCCGGTTCAAATCTTGGTTCTTCCCTCTTAACAGTTTCTCACCTCTAAATTGCCTTTCAAAGGGCTGGGTACCGAGACCTCTGGCTCATGGAGTTTTGCGGTCGTTTAACTAGGCTTTTTTAAATGTTTCATTAGTCGTTAACTCCCTGATTTGATGGAGAAAGGGCTGTGTCTCAAATGCACTGAGCCTCAAGCTGGGCTCTGGAACAGTGGTATCTTTACAGCTCTTTTAATCTTAAGAGTTTGTTGGTATTGCTGGTTCGAATCTTGGTTCCCCCTTTTTAATAGCTTCTCACCCTGACATTGCGCCTCAAAGGGATGAATGCCCAAACTGAAGACAAGAAGACATCTGGTTCAGGGTTTTGGTGCTTGTCTGTGGAGTATGGAACTCTTGTTGTCTGGATGAAGCTTGGGCATATGTCTTATGCTTAATGATATCTTACCCCAAAAATTGATGTTCAAAGGTCTGTCTGCAAGCTAGATCTCAATCAACTTGGGTTGTGGCTTAGTAGTTTAAATACCTGTTCCCCTCACTCAATAGTTTTTTGGGGTTGCTGGTTCAAATCCTACTTCCTCCCTTTTAATAGCTTCTCCCCCTTGAAATTTAGGTTCAAGAGGCTAAGTGCCCAATGTGCATCCAAGCAGACCTCAGGCTCAAGGGATTGGCCCGTGTCATTTGTAGTGTTGTACTTTTGTGGTCACCTTGTTGAATCTTGTTTATGCTTTTTAATACTTGATGATTTTATTTGCCCCCAAAATTGATGCTGAAAGGTCAGTCTGCAAACCATGAAAAGTCTCAAGCTGCCCTGTGGCTCAGTGGCTTCTTTACAGCACTTTACACTTAAGATTTATTATTTAGGGTTGTCGGTTCAAATCTTGGTGTCCTTCCTTCAATAACTTCTCACCCCTGAAATTGAAGTTGAGTTTATGGGCATTGGCAGATAGACCTTTCAGACGGCCTGTGGCTCAGTGGTTCTTTACTACCCACTACACTTAAGATTTTTCTTCAGAGTTGCCGGTTCAAATCTTGGTTTCCTCCCTTTAGTAATGTCTCACCCCTAAAACTGATTCTGAAAGGTCTGTCTGCAGACACTGCAAGCCTCAAGTTGGCCTGTGGCTCAGTGGCTTCTTTACTACCCACTACACTTAAGCTTTTTCTTCAGAGTTGCCGGTTCAAATCTTGGTGTCCTTCCTTCAATAACTTCTCACCCCTGAAATTGAAGTTGAGTTTATGGGCATTGGCAGATGGACCTTTCAGACGGCCTGTGGCTCAGTGGTTTCTTTACTGCCCACTACACTTAAGATTTATTTTTTAGGGTTGCCGGTTCAAATCTTGGTTTCCTCCCTTTAATAATGTCTCACCCCTAAAATTGATGCTGAAAGGTCTGTCTGCAAACACTGCAAGCCTCAAGTTGGCCTGTGGCTCAGTGGTTCTTTACTACCCACTACACTTAAGATTTTTCTTCAGAGTTGCCGGTTCAAATCTTGGTGTCCTTCCTTCAATAACTTCTCACCCCTGAAATTGAAGTTGAAAGGTCCATCTGCCAATGTCAATCAACTCGAACAGCCTGTGGCTCAGTGGTTTCTTTACTGCCCACTACACATAAGATTTATTATTTAGGGTTGCCGGTTCAAATCTTGGTTTCCTCCCTTTTATAATGTCTCACCCCTGAAATTGATGCTGAAAGGTCTGTCTGCAAACAAAACAAACTTCAAGCTGGTCTGTGGCTCAGTAGTTTCTTTACTACCCACTACACTTAAGATTTTTCTCCAGAGTTACTGGTTCAAATCTTGGTGTCCTTCCTTCAATAACTTCTCACCCCTGAAATTGAAGTTGAAAGGTCCATCTGCAAATGGCAAAAACCTCAAGCTGGCCTGTGGCTCAGTAGCTTCTTTACTGCCCGCTACACTTAAGATATATTATTTTGGGCTGCCGGTTCAAATCTTGGTTTGCTCCCTTTAATAACTTCTCACCCCTGAAAATGATGCTGAAAGGTCTGTCTGCAAACACTACAAACCTCAAGCTGAACCGTGGCTCAGAGTTTTTTTTTACTGCCCAGTACACTTTAGATTTATTATTTAGGGTCGCCAGTTCAAATCTTGGTGTCCTTCCTTCAATAACTTCTCAACCCTGAAATTGAAGTTGAAAGGTCCATCTGCAAAAAACAAAAATCTCAAGCTAGCCTGTGGCTCAGTGGTTTCTTTACTGCCCACTACACTTAAGAATTTTTTTTTTTTTTTTTAAGGTTGCCGGTTCAAATCTTGGTTTCTTTCAAACTATGTCAGACCGCTATATTTCGATAGTTAAAGTCTGGTGCCAAAACACCTACACAGCTGAGTTATTGGCTTAGGGGGCTGATGCTGCGCTACATACAAATGTACTGGAGGTTGCTGGTTCAATTCCTGGCTTTTCCTTTTTTACGATGTCTCCCTCCTGAAATTGATGTATCAAGGGCTGGCTGGCTGACTAACCAAACCACAAACAGCTTTATGGCTTAGAGGTTTGGCACCCTCTCCTGAACATAGTCGTGATCATAATGTTACAGGTTCAAATCCTGATGATTTCTTTTGAAATTGTGCTGGCTTTTTACTCTTGAAATAGGAGGGAAAAACCATCAGTCATTGAGCAGAGGTGAGTGGCTCAGAGGATAACAGCAGTAACCAGCGTACCAGCAACTTAAGATCAAGTCCAGCGCATCCCATATGCAACATGATGTGAGCATGAAACCTGCAAAGCCTTGGATGGAGCACCATGATACCAGCGCTATGAGGTAAGCTTGAAACCTACAAACCCTTGGATGAGCACCATGATACTGACACTATGAGGTAAGCTTGAAACCTACAAACCCATCGTTGAGCACTATGAGGTAAGCTTGAAACCTGCAAACCCTTGGTTGAACACTGTGACAAGAATGACATAGGTGTAAATGCATTGTGGAGCACTGTAAAAGGGGCACCTAAAACATGGAGAAGATCTACAGCACCATGGTTGAGCACGATGGACAGGAATGCAGACCACTGGTGGAACAGCACAATCCAGCAGATGTGGAGAGAAGCATGAGAAGAGAAACTTGGCAGGAAGACTCCAAAACGTGAAGAAGTGACAGGAGCACAAGATAAGCTGCAGCAAAGGAAAAAGGAAAACTAAAAAGCTTAGAAACTCAAAATTTATATGCTTGTTTTTTTTTTTGGCATCATCTTATACCAGGTCCTCCCCTAGCTTAGGAGGCAATGAATCCTTTCAACCAGAACATCCTCCTAGGCTCCAGGGAGCACCCTGGACCATGAAGGCAGGTTTGTCCTGGGATTTGAACTCTGGTCTCTGGCAGACCAGACCTCAGCTCTTGCCCACTGACCTATTGCTGCTTCACATAAACCCTTGTGCTCGTCCTTCTACTTATGGAATACACAATAAGAACAAAAAACAACGTATTAAATATACACAAATATCATTCTATAAAGGTACAGTAGCAAAAATAAAGGAAACCATTATGAGTCTGAGGCACCTGCCACAGGACTGTAAGGATAAATCATTATTCTATAATCATTTATCAGTGTTCTGAGAAGGTGCACAACATGGGTCCAGCAGATGGCACCACCGTTCTGTAAACGCTTTCCTATACGCTGTGTATATGGTGATAGCTGCTATGACTAGGATATTGAAGAGAAATCAGTACTACAGGGTAACATGGGATAATTAACTTTCTGTAATTTTCCTCTCCTGTTACTCATCCATGGGGGGGCATACATGCAGGCAGAGCTACCAACCATAGATGTATGCTGCCATGGAGGCACCTGGAAAGTGCATTATTACACAACTTATTAAAAACAAAAACTATTTAAAGCATATCTAAAAGGCAATACTTTTTCCTCCTCCAACCAAAATGGAAAAAAAAAAAAAAGTTAAATGTCCCAATGGCCGCTCAACACTATAGATTATTTACCCAAAACCAACAAAAGGAGTGTGAATGTCCCCATCAGAGACACAGCAATACACACCTTCCAATAAAGACGCCAACACTCACCCAACACACACCTCACAATTTTAGATGTCAAATTGCAGACGCCATGTACAAAAAAAAAAAAAAAAAACAGAGTCAACAAATACCACCAATGTTTCAGGACCAGGAAAAACCCCTTTCTCAAGGTGACAAGAGACAGATGGACCGTCTGTCACCTTAAGAAAGAAGGTCCTTTGTGACACCCGAAATGTTGGTGGAAAGAAGCAAAGTAGTAGTAGCACCGTCACTAAAATCTCATAAAATCTTAAACATATTAAAGCATTTTGATTCCATTAAAATCCTCGATTTTCATCTTCATGTTTATAGAGTGACAACGCTCTGTCCCTGTCAAATCACACCGAGCCAATCAGCGCTTAGGAACATTTATAATCCTCCCCACAAAAAAAGAATATTATCCCAGCTGCCGGAATCCTACCTTCCCACAAAATCCACATGTGCAAAGGGCTGTAGATCATTTTTTGTTTGGGGGAGGGGGGGGGGGGTTCAGCAGCGGGTACTAAGTAAAAGTATTTTTAAATAAAATAAATTGCGTCAAAATTATAAGGATTGGATAAAGGCAAAAAAGATATGTGTTGCCCCTAATGTTGGCCATACACTATACGAAAAATCGGCCGAACCCATTTTCGAAAAAACGAACGCTCGGCCGTGACCGCAAACGATTGTGCCATCATGTAATGACCGATAAATCGCTCAGTGGACATAAATAAATAATTTTTTCGTTCGTTTTTATACATATACCTAGTGCAGACAGTTCGGACGGGAAACACATTAACCTTTCAATTTATCGTTCGGCATAAAATTCCCAACCTTGTTTTTTCGGCTCAAAAACGTGCCAACGATTATCGATTTTGTGGCCATTAACTGGCCGAAAAAACGAACGAATTGTCTAACTGACCGATTTTCGTCCGATTTTTCGTATAGTGTATGGCCAGCATTAGACCCCCCATGCACACTATTAGATTTTCTGCAGATTTTTGTCTTCAGATTTACCAAAACCATATAATTTGAGGTCAAACCTTAACAGTTTAAATTTGTATGCAATCAGGCCGGCCCTTGCACTACATGGTTTTGGTAAATCTGAAGAAAAAAAATCTGCAGAAAATCTTGTGCCCCGTACACACGATCGGACTTTCCAACAACAAAACCGTGGATTTTTTTGTTCGAAGGGTGTTGGCTCCAACTTGTCTTGCATACACACGGTCACACAAATGTTGTCCAACCATTACGAACGTCGTGACGTACAAGACGTACGCGATATCTCTATTACGAACGCGAGTTTTACAAGACCGAGCGCTTCCGGCTCGTACTCGATCCCGAGCATGCGTGGACAGAAAGTCGGACAACAAATGTTCGATGGAGCGCACACACGGTCGGACTTTCCGCCAACAAGCTCACATCCAACGTTTGTTGTCGGAAAGTCCGATCGTTTGTACGGGGCATAATGGTGTGTATGGGGGCTTTAGTGTCCAAACTGAATAGGTGCAAAGTGAGAATGTGCTGCCTACCTACAAGGAGATGGTGCCCTTTGCACCTCCTCATGTTGTGGCAGACAGAGCACTCACTCTGCTGAGGACTTTTAGGGCACTGTCACACTGAGGCGGTGGGGGGCGGTGGTAAAGCGCCGCTAGTTTTTGCGCCACTTTACCGCTTTTTAGGCAGCGCTTTTCTGCCACTAGCGGTCTGCTTTTGTTTTAATAAGTTTTTTATTGAGTATTTCAACAAGGAATATAAACATACACAACTGCAAATAAAACCATATATAGTTTCAAGTCAAATAAATCCCTGGAAAATACACATTCTTTTTTATTATTATAAAAGAAAAAAAAAAAAAAGAACAGAAAAAGAACAGAAAAAGAACAGAAAAAGAACAGAAAAAGAACAGAAAAAGAACAGAAAAAGAACAGAAAAAAGGGGGGCGCTTATCTGGCTGTTGATGCCAATACAACTTTTATATTACATTATACTACAAAAAGAGTATTCCTTTCCCTTCATCATCTAATGTACTCCTTTACGTAAATATTTATAATAAAACTATAATAAACTATTATAATAAATCCCTGGAAAATACACATTCTTTTTTATTATTATAAAAGAAAAAAAAAAAAAAGAACAGAAAAAGAACAGAAAAAGAACAGAAAAAGAACAGAAAGAACAGAAAAAGAACAGAAAAAGAACAGAAAAAGAACAGAAAAAGAACAGAAAAAGAACAGAAAAAGAACAGAAAAAGAACAGAAAAAGAACAGAAAAAAGGGGGGCGCTTATCTGGCTGTTGATGCCAATACAACTTTTATATTACATTACACTACAAAAAGAGTATTCCTTTCCCTTCATCATCTAATGTACTCCTTTACGTAAATATTTATAATAAAACTCTTATATATCTAAAACAATATTACTATATAAGGATGTCTTTTTAAACTCATGTCCATATTTTTAAATATTGCTCCATAGCACCTCTAGCCATGTATATTAACTCTTCTAAAAAAACATATACAGTAAAACCTTGGATTGCGAACATAATTCATTCCAGAAACATGCTTGTAATCCAAAGCACTTATATATCAAAGCATTTTTTGCACAGGGTATAAAAGAGAAGAGAGGCACCTCTAAGTGTAGCAATATGTTGCTAAATGTTGTACCTTCATTAAATGTAACCATATTGCTACACTTAGAGGTTCCTCTCTTCTCTTTTATACTCTGTTGTGACATGACGCTACTTGTATATCAAGACAAAATTTATTAAAACATTTTGCTTGTCTTGCAAAATGCTCTCAAACCAAGGCTTTACTGCATCACCCACCTTTTGTAACCATTGGAGTACCGCAGGTATAGCGCGTTGTCTCCAATATACAATAATCAGAGATTTTGCAGCATTCAATAAATGTGGAGTAATTGATCTGCCTATTGATACCGCTGAACAGTGAAATAACATGGACCCAGATTCAAAGTTTTATCTCATCTTTTTTGTATTCTAGAAATTATAATCAGCAACTGCTTTCCAATATCTCTGAATAAGTGGACAAGTCCACCAAATATGACCGACCATGCGTCCCCATACCTCCGCATTCCCTCCAACACAAAGGTGATGTCGAGGAGGACTTTGCGTGCAGTTTGTTTGGAGTATAAGACCAACTAATTAAAAGTTTATAATTTTACTTCTTCCATTTTAGATGAAATAGAGGACACATGGGGCTTAACTGCATAATCTTATCTTTTTGTCCATCAGAGATATTGGATTGTAAAATCTTTTCCCCCAACTAGCTATATAAACCTGGATAAAAAGAGGACCATTGAAAGATAATAAAGCTCTATAGAATAAGGATATACAGTACGGGAGATGGATCTTGGACCGCATAAATCACTTCAACATGGTTCAATTCAGACAACGATCGAAGCGGATGTGGTAATTTATGCACAAAATGGAATAGTTGTGTATATCTCCATATATCCATGGAATTAAGCTCAATGTTTCCACAAATAGACTTTGACTTATTATTCTCAAGAATTTGATGTGGCTGAAGCTGGTAATCTCTGAACCAACATCCTCTATCCATCAGACCTGGCAAAAAAAATAAGTGTGTCCAAAAAAGAGGCAATTAATGGGGAATTATACTTCCAAGAATAACGAGAATGTAATAGTTCCCATATGGGTAGAGTGGGTATGATCAAAGGGGATGTTGAAGATGCGAGACCTCTAAATGAGCATGGGAGCCACATTACCACGGACAAATCTTTATCTGCCAAGGCGGTTTCCACTTGCACCCAATGTTTAGCATCACTACATGGTCTTAAAGCGTATTGCTGAATGGAAACTATCGCATAATAAATATAAATGTAACCACCTCACGTCCGTGCTATAGCCAAAAGATGGCTGCAGTGCGGACCTAATTTGCCAGAAGGGCGTCTCGTGGAGAGCCTCTGCAGAGGCTTCTGTGCCCACAGTGTCACCCATCAGTGCCCAAAGTGCCACCCATCAGTGCCTCATTACCAGTGCAGCCTATCAATACCACCTACCAGGGCCCATCAGTGCCACCCATCAGTGCCGTCTTATCAGTGCCTATCAGTGTCGCCTTATCTTTGCCTATCAGTTCAGCTTCATCAGCGAATATCAATGAAAGAGAAAAAAATACTCGTTTGCAAAATCTTATAACAAACTATGAAACGTTTTTTTTTTTTTTTTCAAAAATTTCTTTTTGTGTTTGTTTAGCAAAAAAAAAAAACCTCAGTGGTGATAAAATACCACCAAAAGAAAGTTCTATTTGTGTGAACAAAATTCTAAAAATATAATTTGGGTACAGTGTTGTATGAACGCGCAATTGTCATTCAAAGTGTGACAGCGCTGAAAGCTGAACATTGGTCTGGGCAGGAGGGGGGTTTAGGTGCCCAGTAAGCAAGAGGTTAAAGGTTTGGAAGTGCCAACCCCCCCCCCTTATTTGTTTAGTTCTATATAGGACATCTCGAGAGACTCTCGCACGTCTTCCCTTCCATATATAGTGTGAAATAAGAGCTGGTCAGTTAGAGAAAAAAACCTATAGGGACACCCATGAGAATCATTTGAAAGAGAAGTACATAGTACATAGTACATAGTTAATAAGATTGAATAAAGACACCAGTCCATCCAGTTCAACCTATGTGAGTGTGGGTGCGTGTGTAGAATTGTCCCTATTCCTATACATTGTGTCTCATTAGGATGCTCATCTATTATTATTTATTTAAGGTACCCATATAGCGCCGTCAATTTACACCGCGCTCTACACATACATCACACACTCACACCAAGCCCACAATTCAAGGTCCCCAACTCATTCACATACTAGGGCCCATTTTTTTTGGACAGAAGCCAATTAACCTACCAGCATGTCTTTGGAATGTGGGAGGAAACCGGAGTACCCCGGAGGAAACCCACACAGGTACAGGGAGAACATGCAAACTCCAGGCAGGTGGTGTCATGGTTGGGATTCGAACCAGCGACCCTTTTTACTGCTAGGCGAGAGTGCTACCCACTACACCACTGTGTCACCCACAGAAACAAGACGTAGAAACGGAGCGCGGCGGGAGGGGGCCATCTCCCACCGCCGATAAAAGTAATGTTGCGACGAATCCGCCGCAGAGACCACTATTATCGGAAACTGGACCGCCAGCCAAAGAAACAAGACGTGAGGTAGTATGTTCATCTTTATTACATTTATTTTGCCCAGCCATGAATGGCAGATTGAAGAGTGAAGACCACCTCCTTAAATCTGTTTTAATTCCATTCAACAGAGAAAAGTAGCTGCGTCTAAATAAATCTGGTAAGTAGGCAGTCAAGTTAATTCCTAAGTATTTTAGGGTAACTGGCTGCCGACGAAACGCGGAAAAGGAATTAAGCTTGCGTGCCTCAGTTGGTGAGATAGTAATATTTCAAATTTCGGATTCATTTTAGACATTCATTTTATAGTTGGATAAAGCTTGAAAAGTATGTAAGGAAGATTTGGTAAAGAAATTCTAGGTTGCTGAACATAAAATAATACATCATCAGCATAAGCAGCTAGTTGAATGTTCCTTCTCTCGCACCTTCACTCCATGTATATCAGGATTAAGCCCTGACCATTTGGAGAAAGGGCTCCAGGGACAAAACAAATAACGGAGATGAGGGGCATCCCTGACGGGTTCCATTGTATAATGTGAATGAGTCACTTAGGACTCCATTCATCCTTATTCTGGCGGTGGGCAATACATATAAAAGAGGTTATCCGGCCAATTCCTATAAATTTCAAGGTTGTCATTTTAAATACCCCCAAGTCCACCCTGTCAATTTCAAGGTCGTCATTAAATACTCCCAAGTTCACCCTGTCAAACGCTTTTTCAGCGTCTAAAGATAATAACAGGGTGGGCCAGGTGTAGTGTCGAACATATGAAATAAGGGACAGGGTTCGGAGCAAATTATCTCTGGCCTCACGACCTGAAGCAAACCCCCAGTTTGGTCTGTGTTTATCCAACTCGGAAGCAATGGGTGAAGTCTTTCAGCTAATACTTAATACTAATACTTTTGCATAAAGCTATTTAAGGACCGAGCCTCTTTTTGAGATTTGTTGTTTACAAGTTAAAAACAGTTTTTTTTTTCCGATAGTAAATTACTTAGAACCCCCAAACATTATAATTTTTTTCTAACACCCTAGAGAATAAAATGGTGGTCGTTGCAATACTTTCTGTCACACCGTATTTGCGCAGCGGTCTTACAAGCGCACTTTTTTTGGAAAAAATATAATTTTTTTAATTAAAAAATATAAGACATCAGTAAAGTAAGCCCATGTTTTTTTATATTGCCAAAGATAATGTTACGCCAAGTAAATTGATACCCAACATGTCACGCTTAAAATTTGCGCCCGCTCGTCGAATGGCGACAAACTTTTACCCTTAAAAATCTCCATAGACGACACTTAAAAAAATTCTACAGGTTGCATATTTTGAGGTACAGAGGAGGTTTAGGGCTCTACCGATCACGGCGATACCTCACATGTGTGGTTTGAACACTGTTTTAATATGCGGGCGCTAGTCACGTATGCGTTCGCTTCTGCACGTGAGCTCGGCGGGACGGGGCGCGTTTAAAAAAAAAAAAATTCTTATTTATTTTACCTTTTATTTTTACACTGTTCTTTAAAAAAAAAAATTGTGTCACTTTTATTCCTATTACAAGGGATGTAAACATCCCTTGTAATAGAAAAAAAGCATGACAGGACCTCTTAAATATGAGATCTGGGGTCAAAAAGACATCAGATCTTATATTTACACTAAAATGCAATGAAAAAAAATTTCTTAAAAAAAATGTAAAAAAAATGTTGTCCTTTAAAAAAAATGTATAAAAAAAATGTCCCTTTAAGAGCTATGGGCGGAAGTGATGTTTTGACGTCACTTCCGCCCTGCAATGATATGGAGATGGGTGGGGGCCATCTTCCCCTCACTCATCTCCATGTCACACAAGGGACAGCATCTGATCGCCTCTGCCGCTGCCGACGGCTCCGGTAAGCGGCGGAGGGCACCGGAGCCCTCTCCCGCCACTGAGAAAGATGATCTTGCAGCGAATCCGCCGCAGAGACCACTATTATCGGAAACCGGACCGCCGGCCGAAAAAGAGGATACTGGGGTTATGGAAGCTAGCTGCTGCCATAACAACGATATTCCTCTTCAAAGTTAGGACGTATATCGGCGTGCGGCGGTCCGGAAGTGGTTAATGTCCAAGTCTAATAATGAAATAGGGCGATAGTTACCGCAATAAGCCGGGTCCTTTCCTGGTTTTGGTAGAACAGTTATATGGGCATTTAAAGACTAAAGGGCGAAAACCCTCCGCACCCGATATTGCATTAGCATAAGAAGTTAAATATGGAATTAGGATATCTTTACATGTTTTTTATAGATAGAATACCCATCGGGTCCGGGTGCCTTCCCTGGTGACATTGAAGATGATGCTTTATAAAATTCTTCCTCTGTAAACTCCGTCTCTAAAACAGACAAGGCTTCCTCAGGCAATCTTGGTAAATTAGATTGCCCCAAGTATTGCGTTATTTTGTCCTGTTTTTCCTCTGGACGATAAATCAGCAAGCCCCCCCCCCCCTCACATTGTATAGATTTCCATAAAAATCGCAAAAAAAAAAAACTCATGCAACGCGAGGGGGAGGTATGAGCCACTCCCCGAATGATATTTTAATACTAGAAATATAAGTAGCTGACTTTTTCTCCTCTCGTACACACGATCGGATTTTCCGCAAACAAACCCTCGGACTTTTGTCCGAAGGGCGTGTTCCTGAATTTTGCCTTGCATACAAAACGGCACACAATTGTTGGCTAACAAACACGAACGTAGTGACGTACTACGAGCCGATAAAGAGGAAGTTCAATTGTCACGCGCCACCTCCTTCTGCTAATTTCATGTTTGGTGAGTGACGATTCGTGCTTTTCATTTCGCGCTTTTCATTTCGTTTCTGAACAGCCGTTCCTCAACCAGCCATGTTGCGGAATCGGAGGAGATAACGTGTAATTTATTATTGGCCTTGGAGTTATTGCTTTGACCTAAGTCCAGTCCAGAAACAGGAGGAGGATTTCTTGGACCAAAAGTAGGTTGCTTTATTAATGGTGACCAATTATGTCATATGCCTTTGCTGCGGGAGCTCCAGGAGAATAATCCGGATGATTTTCGGAATTATCTCCGGTTGACGGACCTCTGCTTTCACCAACTCTTGGCATCGGTGACCCCCTATATTAGAAGAAGCAGGACACATGCATGAGGCTTTTGTTTTATTTTTTTGGTTGAATAATAATGATTTGATTTGTTATATTTTCTATATTTTTGGATGCATAGAACACACTTTTTGGCTAAGTTCTATAGGCAGATAGCATGTCTAATTTTATTTATTTTCTTTTTTAATGCACAATAAAAAAATTGTGTAGAATAATACTTGGCTGTGTGTTTTCCTTCAAATGACAGTTTTGGGAGTCGGCAGTTACATTTAAAAAAAAAAAAAAAAAAAAAAGCATAATAATATTATTCTTGATATCACTAGGAAAAAAAAGCCTTTGAAAATACGTTTGGCAGAACTCCATCAGTATCACCAGCAAAGCAGTTTCATTATTATCCCATTAACCGCTTGCCGACCAGCGCACACCGATCTACGTTGGCAGAATAGTGCTGGTAGGCAAAAGGGCGTACAGGTACGTCCCCTTTAAGAAGCGGTGTCGCGGGGCGCGAGACCACGGGTCCCGCGGACTCGCTGTCCGCCGGGTGCCCGCGATTCTGTCACAGAGAGATAGTGACAGGACAGTGATCACAGCTCTCTCTCATCAAGAGCAGTGATCGCTGTCCTGTGTGTTCAAGCCCAGCCCCCGCACAGTTAGAATCACTCCCTAGGACACATTTAACCCCTTTACTGCCCCCTAGTGTTAACCCTTTCACTGCCAGTGTCATTTATACAGTAATCAATGTATTTTTATAGCACTGACCGCTGTATAAATGACAATGGTCCCAAAACAGTGTCAAAACTGTCCGATGTGTCCGCCATAATGTCGCAGTCCCGATAAAAATCGCAGATCTCCGCCATTACTAATAAAAAAAAAAAAAAGAAAAAGAAAAATGCCATAAAACTATCCCCTATTTTGTAGACACTATAAATTTTGCGCAAACCAATCAATATACGCTTATTGCGATTTTTTTACCAAAAATATGTAGAAGAATACATATCGGCCTAAACTGAGGAAAAAAATGTTTTTTATTATTATATTTTTTGGGGAATTTTATTATACCAAAAAGTTTTAAAAAAATGCTTTTTTTTTTCAAAATGGTCACTGTTCTTTTGTTTATAGCGCAAAAAAAAAAAAAAAAAACGCAGAGGCGATCAAATACCACCAAAAGAAAGCTCTATTTGTGGGGAAAAAAAAAGGACGTCAATTTTGTTTGGGCGCAACGTCACCACGTCCGCGCAATCGTCAGTTTAAATCGACGCAGTGCCGAATCGCAAAAACTTTTACTGTACAGTAAAACCTTGAGAGCGTATTGCAAGACAAGCAACATTTTTAAACAAATTTTGACTTGATATACAAGCGATCTTTTGATATACAAGTAGCGTCATGTTACAACTGAGTATAAAAGAGAAGAGAGGAGCCTGTAATGTAGCAATATGGTTACATTTAATGAAGGTACAACATTTAGCAACATATTGCTACACTTAGAGGCGCCTCTCTTCTCTTTTATACTCTGGAGCTCCTGCTGGATTTTGCTTCTAATCCCCTTGCGGAGGCTTCTATTTGTGGATGGACATTTTATGGTTACACAACCAAATCACATCGCTATAATCTTATTATATGGACTATAAACGGAAGGATTTATTAATAAATGGTTTTGGAACGAATTATTTGAGTTTCCAATTATTTCTAATGGGGAAATTCGCTTTGATATACAAGTGCTTTGGACTACAAGCATGTTTCTGGAACTAATTATGCTCGCCATCCAAGGGTTTTACTGAAGCCGATTTTTTTAAATGAAAATAAGCAAATATTTATGATAAATGAACAATAAGAACGCTACCCCAATCTGCCCGACTATCTCCTACCCTGTCCACTTTCAGACAATCCCTGAAAACTCAACTCTTCAGAGAAGCCTAGAAGTTCTGTCGAGAACGAGAAGTGCCCCCCCCCCATCGAACAATGCCCACGCATGCACAGGACGGAGCCGCACTTCAGTTGATTTGCCGATCAGCTGGAGTGACGTGACCGGGGCACATGCGCACATCGTAGGAGGCATCTCTCAATGGGAGATACCATTTCACGGCTACAATTCAAACCTATACAAACAGCGGGGGGGGGGGGTTAGACCGTAGTTCTCACATTGTGCCTCGCTGTTGCAGGGCGGCTTTACAGCGTGCTGATGGTCGGGTTTTGTCTGTGTTGCGGGGCGGGTTTTCTGTGTTGAACGGGCGGTTTTGCCTGTGTGAAAGGGGCGGGTTGTAACACAGACAAAACCAGATCATCAACACAGCCGTTAGCTGCCCTCCAGCAGCAGCGACGCACAATCTGAGATCTACGGTCTCCCCCCGCTGTTTGTATAGGTTTAAATTGTGCGTGTGAAATGGTATCTCCCATCGAGAGGTACCTCCTACGATGTGCGCATGCGCCCTGGTTACATCAGCCCAGCTGATCAGCAAATCAGCTGTTGTGCTATTCCATACGGCGCATGCGCAGTAGATACCGGGCACTATTCGATGGAGGGCACTTCTCGACAGAACACCGGCACCCACCCAACACCTGTACATTTATTTTCTCTATCAGCCCCCCCACAGTTATTATCTCTTGTATATCTTGACCCCACCTGTTGTAAGCTCTAATGAGCAGGGTCACCGATTTCTGCTGTATTCATTTGTATTGTAAGTGTACTGTCAGCCCTCATGTTGTAAAGCACCTCGTAGACCGTCGGCACTCTATAAATCCTGTATAATAATTATAATTCAGTTAGGGTTACTGCACAGATAAAGGATTTGTACGCAGTGGGTGCAGAACCTCACGCTCTCCTGAAGGTGGCAATGTTGCAGTTTTAATTTTACATTTGACACTGTATTGTTACTTTTGATATTGATTATAACAAATTAGGAATGTGTTGCAGACAAGCGAGGCACAACCTATGTCCTCCTAAAAATCAAGAACAGACCACGATTTAAAACACATTTCCTCCATAGTAAAGAGCTTTTATTTCATGAACAGGTCTTGTTTACCATACAGCAAAACTGGATTCCAACCATCCACAATATTGAAAACACTTTATATCTGCAGTCACCAGGTACATCCAACAAACAGACAAACAGACAAAAGATTGTCTTTACCAATGAAGCCATACATCTGGAGATGAGATCAATGTTTCCAGGTTCAGTAGATGGCGGCTGCGTATACAGGACTTCCGTCACCTTACAACAGGGAGGAAAAAAGAGAAGTAAATGGACAGTCTATGTGCTGGAGACCCCGAATATGGGGGATTTGTGGGGATCACATGGATTACATATTTCCTAGGACCGCTATGCATAGCTCCCAAATGTCCCTGATTTCGAGGGACTGTCCCCGATTTGGTGCAAAGTCCCTCTTTCCTCCTCATTTGTCCCTCATTTTGATCTGATCCATATAGTTGTATATAAAATGCACTTTTTATGTTTCAAAAAGTGTTTCCCAGCGCTAAACCTTTCATCCAAATTCTAAATTGTTGTATTTTTCAGTTTTAAAAGCCAATATAAAGGAATAGTAGTGGGGGGAAAAAAATAATTGTGGATTTAATTAACTTTTTTTTGGTTATTTCTCCTTTAAGGGGGTGTGGCAGGGGGCGTGTCCTATGCCTACATACATTTGCTAGTAGGTGTCCCTCATTCCCATCTCAAAATGTTGGGAGGTGTGCGCTATGTTATATTTGTGACTGACCGTACTACAAAAACATAATACTATTGCTGGCTGATATATAACAAAGAAAAGATCATTTAAAAAAAAATATTCTGTAACATCAGTCCTCACATAATAATAAAACTCTTTCTAGATCACTGCAGTAAACACGGGTTTTTTTGGGTTTTTTTTGGTTACAAAAATAAACACAATTTTCCCCATATAGGTTTCTCCCCCTGTACAATGTACACCAATGCTGGTCATCTTCCTAGATATGGGAGGCCTTAAATGCAGCCCTCAATATCACCAAAGGGCTGCACATAATATTCAGTGAATGGATATAATCTATGGGCATACTACAGGAGATGATCAGAGACTGCAGACATAGTACAGGAGATGATCAGAGACTGCAGACATAATACAGGAGATGATCAGAGACTGCAGACATAATACAGAAGATGGTCAGAGACTGCAGACATAGTACAGGAGATGGTCAGAGACTGCAGACATAGTACAGGAGATGATCAGAGACTGCAGACATAGTACAGGAGATGATCAGAGACTGCAGACATAATACAGGAGATGATCAGAGACTGCAGACATAATACAGAAGATGGTCAGAGACTGCAGACATAGTACAGGAGATGATCAGAGACTGCAGACATAATACAGGAGATGATCAGAGACTGCAGACATAATACAGAAGATGGTCAGAGACTGCAGACATAATACAGGAGATGATCAGAGACTGCAGACATAGTACAGGAGATGATCAGAGACTGCAGACATAATACAGGAGATGATCGGAGACTGCAGACATGGTACAGGAGATGATCAGAGACTGCAGACATAGTACAGGAGATGATCAGAGACTGCAGACATAGTACAGGAGATGATCAGAGACTGCAGACATAGTACAGGAGATGATCAGAGACTGCAGACATAACACAGGAGATGATCAGAGACTGCAGACATGGTACAGGAGATGATCAAAGACTGTAGACATAGTACAGGAGATGATCAGAGACTGCAGACATAATACAGGAGATGATCGGAGACTGCAGACATGGTACAGGAGATGATCAGAGACTGCAGACATAGTACAGGAGATGATCAGAGACTGCAGACATAGTACAGGAGATGATCAGAGACTGCAGACATAGTACAGGAGATGATCAGAGACTGCAGACATAGTACAGGAGATGATCAGAGACTGCAGACATAGTACAGGAGATGATCAGAGACTGCAGACATAACACAGGAGATGATCAGAGACTGCAGACATGGTACAGGAGATGATCAGAGACTGCAGACATAGTACAGGAGATGATCAGAGACTGCAGACATAATAGAGGAGATGATCAGAGACTGCAGACATAGTACAGGAGATGATCAGAGACTGCAGACATAATAGAGGAGATGATCAGAGACTGCAGACATAATAGAGGAGATGATCAGAGACTGCAGACATTGTACAGGAGATGATCAGAGACTGCAGACATGGTACAGGAGATGATCAGAGACTGCAGACATAATACAGGAGATGATCAGAGACTGCAGACATAGTACAGGAGATGATCAGAGACTGCAGACATGGTACAGGAGATGATCAGAGACTGCAGACATAATACAGGAGATGATCAGAGACTGCAGACATAGTACAGGAGACTGGTAAAAATAACTGCTATGACAAGGCAAGAGTGAAAACACAGATTAGTGTCTACAGGGGCCACACAAAGAATTTCAAAGGGCTGTATGTAGAGAGCGCGACCGCGCAATTTTCAGTTAAAGTAACGCAGCGCTGTATTGCAAGAAATGGCCTGGTCATGAAGGGGGGTAAAACCTTCCGGAGCTGAAGTGGTTAAACAAAAGCATTACAATTGTAAAGGACATGATTATAAAACGGTTTATTGACCAGAATATACTCCCTTTCCAGAATTATTAATAATAGTACGGGAATACTAGAGATCTCCCTCCTGCACCCTCATTTGATAGATGCCTCAGGGTGTGCCGACCAATCAGGTCCCGCACAGCCTCCTCATCAGGTGGGGGGGCACAATCTCCCCCCCGCCGTGTTACATCTGGTTTTAGGATTAATAGAGACATAATGCAGAATCCATGTTATCTATTGTGGATGAATGATATGGGAGTGGCCCAAATGCCATATTCTGATTGGTGGAACTGGGACACTCTTTATCCCCTGTGCCCCCCCCTATGGCTGTGGTTCTCAACCTCCGTCCTCAAGTACACCCCCCCCCCCCCCCCCTCCAACGGGACATGTTTTCAGGTTTTCCTTTACTTTGCACAGCTGCTTTAAATCAATATCAATGACAAAGTATTAGACATGGGCGATTAGTTTTGTACGAATCGAAAATTCATAAGAATTTCCGTAAATTCGTACATTTGGGAGGATCCAAATTACGAATTGCTATGCTTCCGAATTTTGTACGAAAGACGAAATTTTGTTTACGAATTTCGGGTTCTAAATTCCTAACGAACATTCGTAATTGCTACAAAAGGTTAAGGAACCTGACGAAAATTCGTATATTTCGTACGAAATTTCGGACGCGAATGACGAAATACGAATTAATGCTAATACGAAACGGAACGGAGCGAAACGAAACAAATTTATTGACGGCGCACATGTCTACAAAGTATCGATAAGAGCTAAGGGAAGTTCCCAAAACATGGCCCATTGGGGGGTACTTAAGGCAATGATTCTCAACCACTCAGTCCTCATGTGATCCAAATAACCAATAATCATAATCATATCCAAATATGGGTGGGTCTGGTTGGAGGATTCCATTGAATTACATCTACTGGCCTTCTGAAGGACCAGATTGTATACCTGGGAAAGGCATTGAGAATGGGCCTCCCCCCCCCCCCCCCCCCCGAGAATATCCGTCCATGTATGGGGACAATCCTTCTGATAACGAGTCCTTCGACTTTGGACATCAACGTCGGAGGACAAGTCATACCCAATGATAACCATTTATATACACTCACCGGACACTTTATTGGGTACCCGTTCAATTGCCTTTATTAGGCCCCCAGAGATGTATGAAGAACACGTATTATATAGAAATGTTATTAAATATGGATCGGCTTCTTTTCACAGCTCCATCCGAGGAGATCGGCTCTCCGGAGACAGAGAAGTAATAGAAGAAGAAGGTAATTACTGCCGGCCTTCCGCCTGGGATGGGAGGATGATGGAGTGCCATGGAGGACCACACTCTATTATCAACTCTATAGTCTATAGTGCAGGGGTCTCCAAACTGTGGCCCTTTGCTTCTTTTATCCAGTCCTAGGGGCATTATTGCCCTCCCACTGTCAGCAACAGTGGGGCATAGTTCATGTCACTGACACCGACAATGGCACACTATTACTCCCACTGACACTAATGATGGGACACTATTCATCCCACTGACACCAATGATGGGGCACTATTCCTCCCACTGACACCAATGATGGGGCACTATTCATCCCACTGACACCAATGATGGGGCACTATTCATCCGCTGACACCAATGATGGGGCACTATTCATCCCGCTGACACAAACGATGGGACACTATTACTCCCCCTAATACCAATCATGGGGCCTGGTTTAATCCCACTGACGTCAAGACATTTTCTTCTCCCACTGGCCACAGTCCAGCCCCCCTAAAGTTTGAAGAATATTAAACTGGCCGTTTGTTTATAAAGTTTGGAGACCCCTGCTCTAGAGTCTACACTCACCTTGACCTGTTCCCCCCCCCCCCCCCCCTATGTCCCCGAGGTGTTGGTCTGGCACTGAGCGTGCCATCAGAGTTCTGGGCTTCAGATATCATCTGTGGGATGAACGTCCCTTTGAACAGCTGTCCCGTGTTGTAGGATGGGTGGCAGATGATGACAGACCGTCCCATGGTTGGCCCCTGAGTCACCGGGACAGGGAGGTCACCGAGAGACCTGCAAGGAACATAGCTGAGATTCAGAAGGTATAGAAGCTCCTCAATGGACTGAGAGTTTTAAGATGGCCTTGAATTATGATCATATAAAAACACTCCCTGTCATTACCATCCTATTGTGCTGACCATATATGGATCCATCCTGTCTTGTATCACCAATTCAGACTGGTGGTGGGGGTGTAATGGTGTGGGGGGATGGGGTATCCCCGGTTCAGGCTGGTGGTGGGGGTGTAATGGTGTGGGGGATGGGATATCACCGGTTCAGGCTGGTGGTGGGGGTGTAATGGTGTGGGGGATGGGATATCACCGGTTCGGGCTGGTGGTGGGGGTGTAATGATGTGGGGGATGGGATATCACCGGTTCAGGCTGGTGGTGGGGGTGTAATGGTGTGGGGGATGGGATATCACCGGTTCAGGCTGGTGGTGGGGGTGTAATGGTGTGGGGGATGGGGTATCACCGGTTCAGGCTGGTGGTGGGGGTGTAATGGTGTGGGGGATGGGGTATCACCGGTTCAGGCTGGTGGTGGGGGTGTAATGGTGTGGGGGATGGGATATCACCAGTTCAGGCTGGTGGTGGGGGTGTAATGGTGTGGGGGATGGGGTATCACCGGTTCAGGCTGGTGGTGGGGGTGTAATGGTGTGGGGGATGGGATATCACCGGTTCAGGCTGGTGGTGGGGGTGTAATGGTGTGGGGGATGGGATATCACCGGTTCAGGCTGGTGGTGGGTGGGTAATGGTGTGGGGGATGGGATATCACCGGTTCAGGCTGGTGGTGGGGGTGTAATGGTGTGGGGGATGGGATATCACCGGTTCAGGCTGGTGGTGGGGGTGTAATGGTGTGGGGGATGGGATATCACCGGTTCAGGCTGGTGGTGGGGGGTGTAATGGTGTGGGGGATGGGGTATCACCGGTTCAGGCTGGTGGTGGGGGTGTAATGGTGTGGGGGATGGGATATCACCGGTTCAGGCTGGTGGTGGGGGTGTAATGATGTGGGGGATGGGATATCACCGGTTCAGGCTGGTGATGGGGGTGTAATGGTGTGGGGGGTGGGATATCACGGGTTCAGGCTGGTGGTGGGGGTGTAATGGTGTGGGGGATGGGGTATCACCGGTTCAGGCTGGTGGTGGGGGTGTAATTGTGTGGGGGATGGAGTATCACCGGTTCAGGCTGGTGGTGGGGGTGTAATGATGTGGGGGATGGGGTATCACCGGTTCAGGCTTGTGGTGGGGGTGTAATGGTGGGGGGGATATTTTCTTGGCACACTTTGGGCCCCTTAGTACCAATTGAGCATCGTTTATACACCACGGCCTACCGGAGTATTGTTGGTGACCATGTCACAAAGCTCCGATCATCTCACCACTGGACAATGAGGTCCCTGTACTCCAATGACCTCCACACTCACATCTCACCCAATAGAGCATGTGATGGAATGGGAGATCGGCATCATGGATGTGCAGCCGACAAATCTGCAGCAACTGTGTGATGTTATCATGTCACTATGGAGCAAAAGCTCTGAGGAACGTTTCCAACATCTAGTATCTATGCCACCAAGAATGAAGGCAAAAGGGGGTCCAACCCGGAACTAGCAAGGGGGACCTAATAAAGGGGGTCCAACCTGCTGCTAGCAAGGGGGACCTAATAAAGGGGGTCCAACCCGCTACTAGTAAGGGGGACCTAATAAAGGGGGTCCAACCCGCTACTAGCAAGGGGGACCTAATAAAGGGGGTCCAACCCGCTACTAGTAAGGGGGACCTAATAAAGGGGGTCCAACCCGCTACTAGTAAGGGGGACCTAATAAAGGGGGTCCAACCTGCTACTAGCAAGGAGGACCTAATAAAAGTGGCCAGTGAGTGGATATATTTCAGCACATCTAAAATAATAACAATGAATAATAATACAAATAAAATGGAAACATTTGAATACATCAAAATGCATCCATTTGTAACATTAAAAGACATAAAAAAACGGATCCATTTGTTGTACCTGTTACAAAGTAGCGACGTTGATCTGCGAGTGGGAGGAGCCAGTGTTCTGGGCATGGAAAGTCATCAAATCTTTTCCATTCAGTTGATTCGGGTGATGTCATTGTGCGTGTGGGTGGAGCCTGCTTATCAGTGTACGTGTGGCTTCCTGTTGGCACAACATCACATGGGAGGGGCCTGTACTTTTGGCATCATCGCCTGTAAAACAAAATGTGGGGAGAAAGTCATTTTTTTCCTCTGTAAAGTCCTTTTAATACGATTTTCTAAGAGAACGGCTCTGAATTCAATTAGATTCCATTATAACAATGTGGGTCTGAATTGGAGGCGTTTGGCGTTGGAGAGCGCGCTCTCCTGCTTTATCTATTAATTGAGTTGGGTAGAAGGAGTCTGGGATTTATTCAGAACAAAACAATTACCTCCAAGATTTGCACAGCCGCTACCCGATCTCCGCCAGAAAAACTGCAGAAAATCCATCAAATATGGATTTTATGTTTACGATTTGTATAACATTTGTAGCGATCTGGGAACGCGGCCAAGGAACGGTGCGAGGCCTCCGGCAGAATTATGTAGGTGACATTAAAAGGGCCGATAAAATATACTAAAGAGTTTCTCTGGGTGAAATAATCTAAGCTCCTGGATTCTGGAGATGAAACCCCAGAAGGGCCACTGTGGGGAGACTAAGAGCAGATACAGCATACATTGTAAGATCCCCCCTTACAGATCAATACACATATTATATAGAGAGAGGAGTGCGGTGATAGCTGACAAAGGATTTGTAATATTAATGGAAGAGATGTGAGATATACATCCCCCTGCCAGACAGCACAGCCAGCATGACCTCTGTTTTCTCCTCTGCAGTATAACAATACAGACTGGTCACCTCCAGCTGCCAGCCTGTGATTGGTCAGTGATGGAGCAGCATCACCCTGATCATTCCAGCCTGTGATTGGTCAGTGAAGGAGCAGCACCCTGATCATTCCAGCCTGTGATTGGTCAGTGATGGAATAGCATCACCCTGATCATTCCAGCCTGTGATTGGTCGGTGAAGGAGCAGCACCCTGATCATTCCAGCCTGTGATTGGTCGGTGAAAGAGCAGCAGCACCCTGATCATTCCAGCCTGTGATTGGTCGGTGAAAGAGCAGCAGCACCCTGATCATTCCAGCCTGTGATTGGTCAGTGATGGAGTAGCAGCACCCTGATCATTCCAGCCTGTGATTGGTCAGTGATGGAATAGCAGCACCCTGATCATTCCAGCCTGTGATTGGTCGGTGAAAGAGCAGCAGCACCCTGATCATTCCAGCCTGTGATTGGTCAGTGATGGAGCAGCAGCACCCTGATCATTCCAGCCTGTGATTGGTCAGTGATGGAGTAGCAGCACCCTGATCATTCCAGCCTGTGATTGGTCAGTGATGGAGTAGCAGCACCCTGATTATTCCAGCCTGTGATTGGTCAGTGATGGAATAGCAGCACCCTGATCATTCCAGCCTGTGATTGGCCAGTGATGGAGTAGCAGCACCCTGATCATTCCAGCCTGTGATTGGTCAGTGATGGAGCAGCATCACCCTGATCATTCCAGCCTGTGATTGGTTGGTGAAGGAGCAGCACCCTGATCATTCCAGCCTGTGATTGGTCAGTGAAGGAGTAGCATCACCCTGATCATTCCAGCCTGTGATTGGTCGGTGAAGGAGCAGCAGCACCCTGATCATTCCAGCCTGTGATTGGTCAGTGATGGAGTAGCAGCACCCTGATCATTCCAGCCTGTGATTGGTCAGTGATGGAATAGCAGCACCCTGATCATTCCAGCCTGTGATTGGTCGGTGAAAGAGCAGCAGCACCCTGATCATTCCAGCCTGTGATTGGTCAGTGATGGAGTAGCAGCACCCTGATCATTCCAGCCTGTGATTGGTCAGTGATGGAATAGCAGCACCCTGATCATTCCAGCCTGTGATTGGTCAGTGAAGGAGCAGCACCCTGATCATTCCAGTCTGTGATTGGCCAGTGATGGAGTAGCAGCACCCTGATCATTCCAGCCTGTGATTGGTCAGTGATGGAGTAGCAGCACCCTGATCATTCCAGCCTGTGATTGGTCAGTGATGGAGTAGCAGCACCCTGATCATTCCAGCCTGTGATTGGTCAGTGAAGGAGTAGCATCACCCTGATCATTCCAGCCTGTGATTGGTCGGTGAAGGAGCAGCAGCACCCTGATCATTCCAGCCTGTGATTGGTCAGTGATGGAGTAGCAGCACCCTGATCATTCCAGCCTGTGATTGGTCAGTGATGGAATAGCAGCACCCTGATCATTCCAGCCTGTGATTGGTCGGTGAAAGAGCAGCAGCACCCTGATCATTCCAGCCTGTGATTGGTCAGTGATGGAGTAGCAGCACCCTGATCATTCCAGCCTGTGATTGGTCAGTGATGGAATAGCAGCACCCTGATCATTCCAGCCTGTGATTGGTCAGTGAAGGAGCAGCACCCTGATCATTCCAGTCTGTGATTGGCCAGTGATGGAGTAGCAGCACCCTGATCATTCCAGCCTGTGATTGGTCAGTGATGGAGTAGCAGCACCCTGATCATTCCAGCCTGTGGTTGGTCAGTGATGGAGTAGCAGCACCCTGATCATTCCAGCCTGTGATTGGTCAGTGATGGAGTAGCAGCACCCTGATCATTCCAGCCTGTGATTGGTCAGTGATGGAGTAGCATCACCCTGATCATTCCAGCCTGTGATTGGTCAGTGAAGGAGCAGCAGCACCCTGATCATTCCAGCCTGTGATTGGTCAGTGATGGAGTAGCAGCACCCTGATCATTCCAGCCTGTGATTGGTCAGTGATGGAATAGCAGCACCCTGATCATTCCAGCCTGTGATTGGTCAGTGATGGAATAGCAGCACCCTGATCATTCCAGCCTGTGATTGGCCAGTGATGGAGTAGCAGCACCCTGATCATTCCAGCCTGTGATTGGTCAGTGATGGAGTAGCATCACCCTGATCATTCCAGCCTGTGATTGGTCAGTGATGGAGCAGCATCACCCTGATCATTCCAGCCTGTGATTGGTCGGTGAAGGAGCAGCACCCTGATCATTCCAGCCTGTGATTGGTCAGTGAAGGAGTAGCATCACCCTGATCATTCCAGCCTGTGATTGGTCGGTGAAGGAGCAGCAGCACCCTGATCATTCCAGCCTGTGATTGGTCAGTGATGGAGTAGCAGCACCCTGATCATTCCAGCCTGTGGTTGGTCAGTGATGGAGTAGCAGCACCCTGATCATTCCAGCCTGTGATTGGTCAGTGAAGGAGTAGCATCACCCTGATCATTCCAGCCTGTGATTGGTCGGTGAAGGAGTAGCATCACCCTGATCATTCCAGCCTGTGATTGGTCAGTGATGGAGTAGCAGCACCCTGATCATTCCAGCCTGTGATTGGTCAGTGATGGAATAGCAGCACCCTGATCATTCCAGCCTGTGATTGGTCGGTGAAAGAGCAGCAGCACCCTGATCATTCCAGCCTGTGATTGGTCAGTGATGGAATAGCAGAACCCTGATCATTCCAGCCTGTGATTGGTCAGTGATGGAATAGCAGAACCCTGATCATTCCAGCCTGTGATTGGTCAGTGATGGAATAGCAGAACCCTGATCATTCCAGCCTGTGATTGGTCAGTGAAGGAGCAGCAGCACCCTGATCATTCCAGCCTGTGATTGGTCAGTGATGGAATAGCAGAACCCTGATCATTCCAGCCTGTGATTGGTCAGTGAAGGAGTAGCAGCACCCTGATCATTCCAGCCTGTGATTGGTTGGTGAAGGAGTAGCAGCACCCTGATCATTCCAGCCTGTGATTGGTTGGTGAAGGAGTAGCAGCACCCTGATCATTCCAGCCTGTGATTGGTCAGTGATGGAGCGGCAGCACCCTGATCAGTCCAGCCTCCAGCCTGGGACTATAGAAGTTGTGTAGGAATATAAATATATCATTCTAGATACTGAATATAAAATGTATCATTCTAGAGCCTGCATTCAACTTGTATCCTTTTAGAACCAGAATATAAAATTATTTTATGTAAATGTATCATTCTAGACCCTGAAAATGAATATAGAACTCTTGATCCTGAATATAAAATGTATCAATCTAGATCTCGAATATAAATGTATCATTTGTGATCTTAGTAACATAGAAAGGATTCTGGGTTTGCACCGTGGGAAGCGCAGCGAACGCTCAGCCTGGAACGATCTCCTTGTACTGTGAAGAATCAGAAAGTTGGTTCCTATGGGAAGATGGCCGTGGTGGTGTCACAGATTTCCCTGGTGGATCAGTACTCCCCCCTCCCCCGCAGATCCCCCCCCTCCCCCCAGCTCTACAAACACAGCGAGAATTGCGCGGGGAGATAAAGACAGGAATTCTGATAAGAATCTTCTCTTTCATCTTCTGGTTCTCCGCTGCGGTGACAATAGGGAACGAGATACACGATCAGCGTGTCACCCGCGACGCAGCGCACAGCGACTCCTGATCCATACTAAACAAGGCGGGGAGATCAGATTACCTGTACTGCACATTTCCTCGTCTCTGAGAAGTACACCGGCCCCCCATCACCCCATCACGCAGGAGCCCCTGATTCTTCAGCGTGCGTTTTTACACACTTTATTTTTGTACATTTTCAGGCGTTGAGCGTTTTTGTTTAGGCTCCATTTACACCCGGGTGATTTGAATGTGGGCGGAATTGCCACAATTCTGACCATGATTCCAAATCGGGGCAAGAACCCGGGAGACGTTTGCTCTGCCATTACTTCTTAATGACACCCCAATAGTGGTGCGATTTTGCAGCGATTGTCCTTCGATAACTTGTGGAAAAATCGCAATGCGCAAAGCTTGTAGCTCAAAAAGGAGCAGGAGAATCTTTTGGGCGACAGCGCCACGTGTTGCATTTTGCTGCGATTGCAGCGCGATTTATCGTGTCAAAAATCCCACCGCGATTGGGGTGCCGTTAAGAAGCAATGGCATCACAAACGCGTTTCGCTGCGATTTGGAATGGCGGGCAGAATCGCGGCGGGTCCGCCCCCACGATTCAAATCGCCTAGGTGTGGACGGAGCCTTGAGGCTCTGTTCATGTCTAGGCGTCCAGGATCACTGCGATTCTATCTGCGATCCCGAACCACAGCAAATCGCGGGACGCGGTCTAAGATTGCATCCCATTGTGTTTGCGCGATTTTGCTGCGACTGTCGCCTGATGAATTGTGGCAAAATCACGCCGTGATCGGGGTGCCCATGGAAGTGATGGGGATCGCAGGGGCATCCCCCAATTTGCCATGATTCGGGATCGAGGGCAGCGATTCTGCTTACGATCTACGATGCGAACGAAGCCCTCCGCACTTTGCATTACAACACTATTGCCTCAGGCTGGCCATACATTGTTACTGCTGCCAGTGCTCAACCAGCCCAGATTCCAACCGTTATTGGGCAGGAAGAATGTACCAAGATAATCAATCGTTCAACTTGGTTCAACCAGCCTGCCGGATTCTCTTGCAATAATCTTTTCCCCGTAGGGACGGCTTCCCCTACCGGCATAAGACAAATGCTGATTTCCCTGTCCACGCTGTCTGTGTTGATGGGGGAATTGTGCAAATTTCTTTCCTGCAACCTGTGGTTGCAGAAAAGAAAAAAATTGCAGCGTGTATAGCCGGCCTTACACATACTCATCATTAGATTTCACCTCCTTATCCAGCAATGTGCTTGAGCTCCGTGTTCCCTCCCACAGTCTGTGATCAGAGCTGCAATTGAAGGCCCCTTCTTCTTCACCCCCCCACTCTCTACCGCTACTCCCAGTGCCTCCCTCTGAGTTCACAAGAGCCGGAACTACAGAGGAGGCATCGGGTATCAACGCGCGCCGACAGTACTGACTGAGAACAAACACTGGAAACAACTGGGGACCACCAACATTTTCTCGTGGATCATCAGTGGTCCGTGGACCATTGGTTGGTGCCTGCTGGCATGGAGGGTCTTTGGTTTGTGAATCGGATTCAACTTGATCAGTTTAGTAACATTAATCAATCACATTGATACATTCACTATATTACTAAAAGTATTGGGACGCCTGCCTTTACACACACATGAACTTTAATGGCATCCCAGTCTTAGTCCGTAGGGTTCAATATTGAGTTGGCTCCGCCCTTTACAGCTATAACAGCTTCAACTCTTCTGGGAAGGCCGTCCACAAGGTTTAGGAGGGTGTCTATGGGAATCTTTGACCATTCTTCCAGAAGAGCATTTGTGAGGTCAGGCACTGATGTTGGATGAAAGGCCTGGCTCGCAGTCTCCGCTCTAATTCATCCCAAAGGTGTTCTATCGGGTTGAGGTCAGGACTCTGTGCAGGCCAGTCAAGTTCCTCCACCCCAAACTCACTCATCCATTTCTTTATGGACCTTGCTTTGTGCACTGGTGGGCAGTCATGTTGGAACAGGAAGGGGCCGTCCCCAAACTGTTCCCACAAAGTTGGGAGCATGAAATTGTCCAAAATGTCTTGGTATGCTGACGCCTTAAGAGTTCCCTTCACTGGAACTAAGGGGGCCAATCCCAACCCCTGAAAATCAACCCCACACCAAAACTCCCAAGACATGCTGGTAGGTTAATTGGCTTCTGTCCAAACATGGCCCTAGTATATGAATGTTAGGGACCTTGGATTGTGGGCTCCTTGAGGGTAGGGACCGATGTGAGTGTGTCATATATGTGTGGAGCGCTGCGTAAAAATTGACACAGCGCTATATGGGTACCTTAATTAAAAAAAATAGGGATAATTGTAGACACTCACTTAGGTTGAACTCGATGGACTGGTGTCTTTATTCAACCTTACTAACTATGTAACTATGTAATCCCCCCTCCACCAAACGATTTGGATCAGTGCGCAAAGCAATGTCAGGAGCCTCTTCCCATCATGTTGAGGTCAGGACTCTGTGCAGGACAGTCAAGTTCCTCCACTCCAAACTCGCTCATCCATGTCTTTATGGACTCAATATTGAACCCTACAGACTAAGACTGGGATGCCATTAAAGTTCATGTAAAAGGCAGGCGTCCCAATACTTTTGGTAATATAGTGTATGTGGCCACTATTAGACTGGACATTCTGGGGGAGAATGATCTCTAGTGATGAATTCCTACAATTACAACAATGTAGCACAATATGATTGTAGAGATTATTGACTATTGATCACATATTGCTCCACCTTTCTGCAATCAGTTGTTTCTATATCCTACACCATGTGCAGCCTCATCTCTGTCCATCCATCTGGGTAGTTCAAGCTGAGCAGTTGCACTACATAAAAAACTTGCCTCTGTGTGCGTCCAGCGGTGAGGTCGGCAGAGCCACTCTTCCCAGTCTGCAGAGAGCTGCCTCCATGGTGGTTGGACGGTGAAGAGTGAAGAGCTGACACACCTGGGTTCGGTTCAGGGAGGTTCCAACATATGGATGCTCATTAAAGTCAATGGGAGCCGAATCTGCCCACTCAATTTTCTTCACTATTAAGGCTAATAGCCAAGAAGATGGCAAACAAATGGGGGGGGGGGGGGGCATGTATCAACACACAGACAATAAGTGAAAAATAGACTTTTAGGGAGCAGTGAATGCTGAAAGTATAATTATTCCTTATAAAGAACCTATTGGGGGTCCTCGACCCTCCCTGTGAAGGGCCACATTCTCTATGGAAAGAAAGCAATAAAGTGACATTTACAAAGGAAAAAAAGTTGTTTAATTGACATTTCTCTGCATACTTTACACACAATGCAATGGGACCCCCCCCCCCCCCTCAACATATATACCAGACCATCATCAAGGAGGAGGGAGGAGGATGAGGGTCTGGAATGTATTCTGGGGGCCCCATTGCATTATGAGGGGGGGGGGGGTGTCAAATAAACAAAAATGGATTCCCCCCCCATCCAAAATCCAGATGCTTTAGTTCTGGTTTGATTTTTAAGGGGAACACTTTAAAAAATGCTTTTGTCCCCCCCCTCTCCAAAAATCCAGATCCTTAATTCAAGCACACAACCTGACTACAACATGAGGGGGGGGGGGGGCATTTTGGTGAAGACAAGGGCCTCATCCCTACAACCCTGAACCAGTGGTTGAGGGGGTGCGGAGGGGGATTGATCAGAATCTGGAAGGCAGATAGCCACACCCCCAATGTGAATGAGTAAGGACTCATTCACAAAAAAAAAAAAAGAGGGGGTCAATGCCCATTGGTCAGGTGATGGACGCCTACTCTATCAGAGATTAACGGGGGGCTGCTGCTATTGACCCCTCCTTCAGGAAAAGCTAGTCCCCAGGCTGCCATGCTGATCCCACAGATTCATCAGACCTGCAGCAAGCACGCTGTTCAGGAATCCACTTTCACTTCACTTTCCGCATGCTTGGTTCAGGATACATTATTGTACCCATATTTAGGAGGAGGACAGTGATGCCAGTCCATGCCACACTCCAAACCTCTCAGACTCAGAGTTGGTTGGTGTGATTATTATATTATTATAATACAGAATTTTTTTTTTTTTAATTATTATTAAAGATTTATATATTATTATAATTATTAATATTAAGGATTTATATATTATTGTACAGGATTTATATTTTTATTATACAAGATTCATATACTATTATTAAGGATTTACAGTAGCTCACAAAAGTAAGTACACCCCTCAGTCACATTTTTGTAAATCTTTTCTTCTATCTTTTCATGTGACAACACTGAAGAAATGACACTTGTCTACAATGTAAAGTAGTGAGTGTACAGCTTGTATAACAGTGTAAATTTGCTGTCCCCTCAAAATAATTCAACACACAGCCATTAATGTCTAAACCGCTGGCAACAAAAGTCAGTACACCCCTAAGTAAAAAATGTCCAAATTGGGCCCAATTAGCCATTTTCCCTCCCCGGTGTCATGTGACTTGTTAGTGTTACAAGGTCTCAGGTGTGAATGGGGAGCAGGTGTGTTAAATTTGGTGTTATCACTCTCACTCTCTCATACTGGTCACTGGAAGTACAACATGGCACCTCATGGCAAAGAACTCTCTGAGGATCTGAAAAAAAGAATTATTGCTCTACATAAAGATGGCCTAGGCTATAAGAAGATTGTCAAGACCCTGAAACTGAGCTGCAGCACGGTGGCCAAGACCATACAGCGGTATAACAGGACAGGTTCCACTCAGAACAGGCCTCACCAAAGAAGTTGAGGTCACGTGCTCAGCGTCATATCCAGAGGTTGTCTTTGGGAAATAGACGTATGAGTGCTGCCAGCATTGCTGCAGAGGTTGTAGGGGTGGGGGGGGGTCAGCCTGTCAGTGCTCAGACCATACGCCGCACACTGCATCAACTTGGTCTGCATGGCTGTCGTCCCAGAAGGAAGCCTCTTCTAAAGATGATGCTCAAGAAAGTCCGCAAACAGTTTGCTGAAGACAAGCAGACTAAGGACATGGATTACTGGAACCATGTCCTGTGGTCTGATGAGACCAAGATAAACTTATTTGGTTCAGATGGTGACAAGCGTGTGTGGCGGCAACCAGGTGAGGAGGACAAAGACAAGTGTGTCTTGTCTACAGTCAAGCATGGTGGTGGGAGTGTCATGGTCTGGGGCTGCATGAGTGCTGCCGGCACTGGGGGGGCTACAGATCATTGAGGGAACCATGAATGCCAACATGTACTGTGACATACTGAAGCAGAGCATGATCCCCTCCCTTCAGAGACTGGGCCGCAGGGCAGTATTCCAACATGATAACCACCCCAAACACACCTCCAAGACCACCACTGCCTTGCTAAAGAAGCTGAGGGTAAAGGTGATGGACTGGCCAAGCATGTCTCCAGACCTAAACCCTATTGATCATCTGTGGGACATCCTCAAACGGAAGGTGGAGGAGCGCAAGGTCTCTAATATCCACCAGCTCTGTGATGTCATCATGGAGGAGGGGAAGAGGACTTCAGTGACAACCTGTGAAGCTCTGGTGACCTCTATGCCCAAGAGGGTTAAGGCAGTGCTGGAAAATAATGGTGGCCACACAAAATATTGACACTTTGGGCCCAATTTGGACATTTTCACTTAGGGGTGTACTGACTTTTGTTGCCAGCGGTTTAGACATTAATGGCTGTGTGTTGAGTTATTTTGAGGGGACAGCAAATTTACACTGTTATACAAGCTGTACACTCACTACTTTACATTGTAGACAAGTGTCATTTCTTCAGTGTTGTCACATGGAAAGATAGAAGAAAAGATTTACAGAAATGTGACTGAGGGGTGTACTTACTTTTGTGAGATACTGTATATATTATTATTATACAGGATTCATATTATTAATATTATACAAGATTTATATATTATTATTATTATTATTATGGATTTATATATTAATATTGTTAATAATATACAGGATTTATATTACTATTATACAGGATTTATATTATTAATATTATACAGCATTTATATTGTTTCTATTATTAAACTGGATTTATATTAATATTATTATACAGGATTTATATATTATTAATAATGATTTATATAATATTAATAATAATATACAGGGTTTATATTACTACTGTTATACAGGATTTTTATTATTATTATACAGGATTTATATTATTATACAGCATTTATATTGTTTCTATTATTGTACAGGATTTATATAGCATCAGTCTGCGCAGCACAGAGAGACAATACACTAACAATAAAATTCAATACAAAAGGAATCAAAGGGCCCCAATCCTTAGAGCTTACAATCTCACAGTCATTGTAAAAGGATTTCTGTAAATCTTTAGCGGTGATCCTGCCATGAAGGCACTTCCTGTTATAGGGTGTCAATGCTCTGTCCTTGTTCCCCATTGGTCAAAGGGGCAAATTGTGAACTGAATGTCTGACTGCAGCAGGTCTTGTAAAATGTAAGTGGGAGAAAAGAGAAGGAAAAAAGGAGAAAAGAGAAGGGAAAAAAAAAGAGAGAGATAAGAGAAGTGGAGTAAAAGAGAAAAAGAAGGAGGAGAAAAGAAGGAAAAAAGAGAAGAGAAGAAAAAGAGGAGGAGATGAGATGAGAAAGAGAAAGAGAAAGAGATGGAAATAGTAGAGAAGGAGAAGAGGAGGAGATGAAAAGAGGAAGAGAAGGGGAAGGACAAGAGAAAGAGAAGAGGAGATGAGAAGAGGATGAGATGAGAAGAGAAAGAGGGGGGGGATGAGAAGAGAAAGAGGAGGAGAAGAGGAGGAGATGAAGAGAGAAGAGGAGGAGAAGAGGAGGAGATGAGAAGAGAAGAGGAGGAGAAGATGAGAAGAGAAAGAGAAGAGGAAGAGAAAAGAAGAGAAAAAAGGGAGGAGATGAGAAGAGGAGGAGATGAGAAGAGAAAGAAGAGGAAGAAGAGGAAGAGAAAAGAAGAGAAAAAAGGAGGAGATAAGAAGAGGAGGAGATGAAAAGAGAAGAGGAGGAGATAGGAAGAGAAAGAGAAGGGGAAGAGGAAGAGAAGAGGAGAACAGAAAGAGAAGAGGAGATGAAAAGAGGAGGAGATGAAAAGAGAAGAGGAGGAGAAGATGAGATGAGAAGAGAAAGAGAAGAGGAAGAGAAAAGAAGAGAAAAAAACGAGGAGATGAGAAAAGAAAGAAGAGGAAGAGAAAAGAAGAGAAAAAAAAAGAAGAGGAGATGAGAAGAGGAGGAGATGAAAAGAGAAGAGGAGGAGAAGATGAGGAGATAAGAAGAGGAACAGAAAAGAAGAGAAAAAAAAGGAGATGAGAAGAGGAGGAGATGAGAAGAGTAGATAAGGAGAAGAGGAGGAGATGAGAAGAGGAAGAGAAGAAGGAGGAGAAGGAGAAAAGAGCAATACAAAGTGTGATTATCGGGGTGTGTTTCGGGGATTTGGCTTTTCTTTCCAGGAATGACAGACAAGTCCCTCCATCTCGCGGCGGGTCACTCCGCCCTGGCTCTGTGAGAGATGACCCCCATCCCCCCCACCCCCACCCCCCCACTAATCCTGGCCTCCTTTTTTATCAAGTCAAATAAATTGTTGGGAGCGATCGTCCTCTCCCAGCCAAAAAACACATTAGTGGGTGACAGGGATCAGCGCGGTAGTTAATCAGGCCTCGCGGTGATTGATAGCGTGTCGGCGCGAGCTTTAATCAGCCAGGCCGCGCTCCAATTTTCAGCCATTACGGCAGCTCATCTATGTGATCACATCGGGGTCTGGGGGTCATTCGTCACATTCGATATACACCACCATTTTAAATGGCAAGCTCAGTCTGCAGGAATTAATTCCCCCCACCCCCCAACTCCCGCCAAGAAATGAGCATTTCCTCTTCAGCATCAGAATGGTCGCCAGATGACGCAGCAAACGCACGCGGAACGTAGGTAGACAAGATTTATTGCAACACCATTAAAAGTGTTAATGGTGGAAATCACAGGTGTTGGGGAAAATCAGCCATTTGATGGCGCTATACAGGAAATACAGCAGACGTGTATCATAAAGGTTCAGCAGGCCATTCACAGTGCCCCTGTGCTATGGAAGAACGATAGTGGGTGGAGCCAGATCCAGGAAAGACATTGGCTACTTTTTATAGGACTGCTCAGAAAAGGAGCCAATCAACAGCTATAAAAGGGACGTAATAGCAGCTAATAAATAACGAAGGATTTACCGCATTCACAAATTGTGGGGTGTAATCATAAATCATTCACAGAGTTGTTCGTCCTGCGAAGCTGCGTGTACATTCATCCCATGCCATAATAGAATGTTATTCGGTTATTTTTCCTGCAGGTAGAATGCCAGTCATTTATCAGGAAAATACTGCAGCATGGCCGCTAGATGGAGCTGGTGATCAAAGAAAATGAATACTTTTTTGCCATGCATTGTGAGCGCCATCTAGTGGGCATAATGCAGCATGCTGTTGAACCACCCAAGTGTTTATGAATGAATAACATTCAATCCCTGGGAACCATTATGCCCTTTGTGATGTCAGCAGGGGCAGTTGCGAGGGGGCGGGATCTAAAAGGTGCCCAGGGGGAGCTCCTATTGGTAGTTTGAGCACAGGCATGCGATTTGTTTTTCTGAGAAAGGTATCGATGTCCGCAGAGGGAGAGGAAGACGTAAGGGGTGAGGATAGGTGGGGTTCTGTAGTCCAGCGGAGGAGAACTTGCTTGGGATTCATGTGAAGAAGAAGAAACATTGTCAGGAAGTTAGGATCTCACTCGGTTTCTGGCAGGATCAATGGGTCTTCTTCTGTACTGCAACATATTTGTTCACACCTGTAGCCAGGGCCGGGACCAGTGGTGGGCAGGAGGGGCGGCTGCCCTGGGAACTGTGTTGAGAAGAGGAATTTGGGGGGGGGGTGACAGGGGGTAAAAATTGTCCTAGGAGGGGACATTTTGTGGAGCTGTACTAGAAGTGGTGATTTGGGGGGGGGATTTGTGTTGGGAGGGGGGATTTGGGTGGTTTATGCTGTAAAAGGTAATATGGTGTGGGGGGGGGGGGATTTTTGCTGAGATCGGAAATTAGTTCTCTTTTCGGTGGGGGGGGGGATTTATGCCAGTAAGGATGATTGGGGAGTAGTTGTGCTAGGGGAGGAGGATTTTAAGTGGGGGGGTATTTGTGCTCAGATGGGAAATATCGGGGTAGAAGAATTGTGCCAGGAGGGGGGGAAGTTTTTATTTGGGGGGGATTTGTGCTTGAGGCATGTGGGAAGAAAGGGGTCAAAGATTTGTGCCAGGGGGGTATTTCAGCAGTGGGGTGGATTTGCACTGGGAGGAGGGAGAATTTATGCTTAGGGGGAGCATGCAGATTACTGCTCCATTTTTTTTTGGGGGGGGGGGCACAATGTGGCATGTTCGCCCTGGGCTCCAGATGACCTTGTCCCGTCATCTGCCTTTAGCTACGCGTTTCGCATCATTCGTGCGTCATCAGGAAGCTTATATTTTTTCTATATTTGTATAATTTTGTATATTCACATGCACTGTGTGGTATAGTGGTTTATGTACATTGTGTTGTTTGCACACACAGGTACATGATGAGTGTTCCTGAGTGGAAATCAAGAGGTTGAGGGCATGATGTAAACTCTACACACGTTTCGTGGATTTGTCCACTCGTCAGGAGCACAATGCCAAAAATGTATATAGATCTAGAATGAAAAATAGTATATTAACAAGGCAGAAAGTGAAAAAAAACCCAACTGCCAGCGCGTTCAACTGAGGAGCATTCTAGCGCCAAAAAACGATTGGCGCACCTAACCGCGCTAGTTGTGTCAAGCTCTTTAACATTAATTCATTCCAATGGCAACAATAAAGTAATATTCTGGCCAATGGAATGAATGAACGCCCAAGTGCCTAAACGTGTTAGCAAAACGTGGCGTTAGGCGTGTTTTTTCGCAGCTTTTTTTCTCCCCTGGGGCATAGGCTTCCTGAGAAGGAAAACACAACATCCTGTGTGCACGGGGGGGGGGGACTTAGATTTATTGGTCAATTCCCTCATTCGTTCAGAAGAGAATTAGCCTGAAGAACATTCATTTTTTTTGCTCTGTTCATGCAGAACGAATGTACTTGTGGGTTTTGCTGGACAAATGTCTATGCAAATATTTTTAATAAACACACCGCTAAAATATTGGATGCATAGAAACTAATAGAAATTACAGAAACGAACGATGGCACATACATGTGATATGCAATACCACGTATTGATGAGAGATCATCGGCCGCCAGATACAATATGGGACAGCAATGCTGAGGGAAGCGCCTCCAAGCTCTGGTAAGACGCATGCAGCCGGCTGCTCATTGATATTCATGTGTGGCGGGATCAAGGCTTGTATTATGTGTTATCAGAGGATTTCACAGAATTAGTGCGCTCAGCTACAATTACATTCAGAGCGGCGGCGCTGACTTTTCATGGAAATGAGCGATATTATTATTTGCTGTCAGCCGTGGGGGGGGGGTTGGGGGGGGCCTCGGAAAAAGGGCCCCATTGTTGGAAATGACAATATCGCTTCCTTGTATCTCTGGGCTGTAATTTTGATTATTATTCTGCATTAAATCCATATTCAGGGACAGAATGCAACAACCACCATCTACTTCATCCAGCCTTCGCCTGGTGTCACCATCAACTGCCGCTCTGCAGCAGTACGCAGACACAAGGAGTCCCAGGGGAACAGAACACAAGGAGTCCCGGAGGGGACCGAACACAAGGAGTCCCGGAGGGGACCGAACACAAGGAGTCCCAGAGGGGACCGAACACAAGGAGTCCCGGAGGGGACCGAACACAAGGAGTCCCGGAGGGGACCGAACACAAGGAGTCCCGGAGGGGACCGAACACAAGGAGTCCCGGAGGGGACCGAACACAAGGAGTCCCGGAGGGGACCGAACACAAGGAGTCCTGGGGGAAGTGAACAGAAGGAGTTCAGGGGAACTGAACACAAATATATGTAAAGCAAAGGTAGCTTTGGGTGTGGTGTCCGGGGTTAGACCAGAGCTCTCCAAACTACAGCCCGCGGGTCACATCTGGCCCACTACAAGATTAGAACCCTAATGCAAGGGGGACTCTGGTGGGCACCCTAATGTAAGGGGGGGACTCTGATGGGGACCCTAATGGGGGGCTATTATGGGGACTCTTATCTAGGGGGGACCCAGATGGGGATTATTTGTACAATATACAATGCAACCTTCGTACCTAAAAGTTTGGAGACCATAATAAGTTAGACCCCCTGTCAGGGGAGATTGACTCACTCTTTGTTCCGGTTGATCACTGACACTAATTCTGAAAGTGATGAGAAATCCAAAATTGTACAGTTGTCACCAAAACAGTAACAGGAGGGAAATCTTCCAATGGGATCACATAAAGATGTAGCTGTTTAGTAGGAGCTACCCTTTAGGCTGACACATTACAGACAGAGATTTTCCAGCATGCTGGGCATTTTGTGTCTGTCTGAGACTGTGGAGAAGGCTTTGGGGCCTCATTCATCTCTCATTCTTCCTCTAGCGGAGGTTCACCAATGGCACGCGGCGTAGGAATTGCCGCTCTGAGATTTCCGTATTAAACACATCCAAACTCGCCCAGCCATTCCGGAGGTTTACAGCCAGAATTTCCATTAGTGGTGGAGTCACCTCATGTCCCGCCAACTTACTTGAAATAAATTAAAAGTGATGTTTTTGCCCTGCCGGCGACTGTTTAGAATTACGAAGCGGAACGTCTAATGCAGTCACCGTGCCGCGACAGAACACCCGCGCGGCTAAAACATTTCCAGATATCATTAAAAAAAAAAAAATCTTAAATGGCAATTGCGGGAGCTTTGAGAGACGGGCGCCCAACTGGTGATAAAAGCCTCCGCGTTGTGCAAAATATTTCATTATCTGCTTGTAATACACTTCACCGCATTTTATGCGGCGATTATAGACGCGGCCGATCGTTTTCACAAACGCTCTTCTCTGCAGACATCCCATAAATCGTCCCACCGCCTCAACTTGACAAGAACGACGCAGAGAAACGGCTCTTGGGTTTGCCCGTTTTTAGCACATAGTGAAGTGTGTCATTTTGTGGGCGGGGCCAAACATTTAAAGTGTTCATCTGATTCTTCAAATTTCCAATTAAAAGCAAAATGCCATTTTAATGCGACCAGGCACATTTTTTTTATAGTAGCAAAGCTGCCTCTGAAAGTAGCGGAAGTTCACTTGTCCTATCCTCTCGCCAATGTCACCTGTTGCCACGGTCACCTCTCCTATCCTTTTGCCATGGTCACCTGTCCCTTTCTCTCACCATGGTCACCTCTCCTATCCTTTTGCCATGGTCACCTGTCCTATCCTCTCATTGCGGTCACCTGTCCTATACTCTTGCCATGGCCACTTGTTCTATCCTTTTGCCATGGTCAGCTTTAGCCATTGTCAACTGTCATATCCTCTTGACATGGTCATCTGTCCTATCTTCTTGCCATTGTCATCTGTTGCCATGGTCACCTGTTCTATCGTCTTGTCATTGTCGCCCGTTGCCATGGTCACCTGTCCAAGACTCTTGCCATGGTCAACTGTTGCCATAGTCACTTGCTCAATCCTCTCGCCATGGTCACCTGTCCTATCCTCTCGCCATGGTCACCTGTCCTATCCTCTCGCCATGGTCACCTGTCCTATCCTCTCGCCATGGTCACCTGTTGCCATGGTACCCTGTTCTATCCTCTTGCCATTGTCACCCGTTGCCTTTGTCAACTGTCCTATCCTCTAGTCATGGACAATTGTCCTATCCTTTTTCCACGGTCACCTGCCCTATCCTCTCGCCATTGTTACCTGCCCTAACTTCTCGCCATGGTTAACTGTCTTATCCTCTTGTCATGGTCATCTGTCCTATCTTTTTGCCATTGTCATCTGTTGCCATGGTCACCTGTTCTATCCTCTTGTCATCATCGCCATGGTCACTTGTCCAAGACTCTTGCCATGGTCAACTGTCCTATCTTCTTGCCATGATCACCTGTAGCCATGGTCACTTGTTCTATCCTCTCACCATGATCACCTGTTCTATCCTCTTGTCATTGTCGCCTGTTGCCATGGTCACCTGTCCAAGCCTCTTGCCATGGTCACCTGTCCTATCCTCTCGCCATGGTCACCTGTTGCCATGGTCACCTGTTCTATCCTCTCGCCATTGTCACCCATTGCCTTGGTCAACTGTCCCATCCTCTAGTCATGGTCAATTGTCCTATCCTTTTGCCACGGTCACCTGTCCTATCCCCTCGCCATGGTCACCTGCCCTATCTTCTGGCCATGGTCAACTGTCTTATCCTCTTGTCATGGTCATCTGTCCTATCTTCTTGCCATTGTCATCTGTTGCCATGGTCACCTGTTCTATCCACTTGTCATTGTCGCCTGTTGCCATGGTTACCTGTCCAAGCCTCTCGCCATGGTCAACTGTCTCATCCTCTCGTCATGGTCACCTGTTGCCATGATCACCTGTCCTATACTCTCGTCATGGTCGCCTGACCTATCCTCTTGCCATGGTCACCTGTACCCACACTACCAGAGAAGGAACCACAGTATATGCGCAGGGAGTCTCTGCTGCCAGTACCACCAGAGAGGGAGCCACACTGCTGCCCAGCACCACCAGTGTGGAAGCCATGCTGCTGCCCAGCACCACCAGAGCGGGAGCCACGCTGGTGCCCAGCACCACCCGAGACGGAGCCACGCTGGTGCCCCACACCACCAGACAGGATGCCACACTGTACCCGCACTATTAGAGAGAGAACCACACTATACCCACAGGGAGCCTCTGCTACCCCGCACCACCAGAGAGGGAGCCACGCTGCTTCCCCGCACCACCAGAGAGGGAGCCATGCTGCTTCCCCGCACCACCAGAGAGGGAGCCATGCTGCTGCTCAGCACAGCATGCCTCCCTCCTCCTTTACCACCTCACACATACAGAGGGAATTTTCTCATTTTCCTCTACTGGAATTAAACTGCATAAAAGGGTCAGAGAAGGTAAGAGAGTGGCGTGTGATGGAGGAGGCGGGCGGAGGGGGGGGGAGTGCTCAGAATAAGCAATAATCACTTAGCACTGAGGCCCGCCGTGGGGTGCCGGATTCTGGCAGACTACTGGGAAGGTGTAAAATGTCACCATTGACTTCTCATCGACAGACTAATAAAGGCTCGGCGTATGTACGGCATTATCCAGACAATATAATAAAGGCTCGGCGTATGTACGGCATTATCCAGACAATATAATAAAGGCTCGGTGTATGTACGGCATTAGACACACACAATATAATAAGGGCTTGGCATATGTTCGGCGTTACACAGACAATATATTAATGCGGGGGGTCTCAAACTGGCGGCCCTCCAGCTGTTGCGAAACTACAAGTCTCATGAGGCATTGCAAGGCTGACCGTTACAAGCATGACTCCCACAGGCAGAGGCATGATGGGACTTGAATTTCACAACAGCTGGAGGGCCGCCAATTTGAGACCCCCTGTAATAAAGGCTCGGCGTATGTACGGAGTTACACAGACAATATATTAAAGGCTCGGCGTATGTACGACGTTACACAGACAATAAAGGCTCGGCGTATGTACGGCGTTACATAGACAATATAATAAAGGCTGGGCGTATGTACGACGTTACACAGACAATATAATAAAGGCTGGGCGTATGTACGGCGTTACATAGACAATATAATAAAGGCTGGGCGTATGTACGACGTTACACAGACAATCACATTTCAGGAGGGAAATTGGAAGCCTGTGAAGCCTGTCTGCCGAAAGCTGTTTAATGACATTTATGGTGGCCAGAGAAAAAAACTTCCTTCATTTGCACCTCTGATTTGGTTTCACTCTTCTGACCTGCCATCAATCCAAAGAAAAGCACTTTCATTGGAACGCGAGGTGGCAGGTGGGCGGGGCTTAGCCTTGACTTTAGAAAAGTCAAGCCCTTTGCAGGAACTATGTATATTAAGTCATTTTATCTAAATTATCATTAAAATTAGACTCAAGTATAACCATATGGTTTCACCATGAAATTTGATGGGGGTAACAAACATCACATGGCTTTGTTAACAAACATCACGTGGCTTTGTTGATAAACATCCCATGGCTGATAAAAAAAGTGTTAGGGTTAGTGGTACAGTAAAGGTTAAAGGTCCCTCTCAGCGCCCCAATGTCTATCATGTTCCCAGTTGGGGCGCCCAATGTCTATCATGTTTCCAATTGGGCCACCCCAATGTCTATCATGTTTCCAATTGGGCCGCCCCAATGTCGATCATGTTCCCAGTTGGGGTGTCCCAATGTCGATCATGTTCCCAGTTGGGCCGCCCCAATGTCGATCATGTTCCCAGTTGGGCCGCCCCAATGTCGATCATGTTCCCAGTTGGGGTACCGCGATGTCTATTATGTTCCCAGTTGAGACGCCCCAATGTGTATCAGGTTCCCAGTTGAGGTACCCCAATGTCTATCATGTTCCCAGTTGGGGCACCCCAATGTCTATCATGTTCCCAGTTGGGGCACCTTAATGTCTATTATGTTCCCAGTTGGGGCACCCCAATGTCTATCATGTTCCCAGTTGGGGCACCCCAATGTCTATCATGTTCCCAGGTGGAGCACTACAATGTCTATCATGTTCCCAGGTGGAGCGCTACAATGTCTATCATGTTCCCAGTTGGGGCGCCCCAATGTCTATCATGTTCCCAGTTGGGGTGCCACAATGCCTATTATGTTCCCAGTTGAGACGCCAAAATGTGTATCAGGTTCCCAGTTGAGGTGCCCCAATGTCTATCATGTTTCCAGTTGGGCCCCCCAATGTCTATCATGTTCCCAGTTGGGGCACCCCAATGTCTATCATGTTCCCAGGTGGAGCGCTACAATGTCTATCATGTTCCCAGTTGGGGTGCCCCAATGTCTATCATGTTCCCAGTTGAGGCGCCCCAATGTCTATCATGTTCCCAGTTTTGGCACCCCAATGTCTATCATGTTCCCAGGTGGAGCGCTACAATGTCTATCATGTTCCCACTTGGGGTGCCCCAATGTCTATCATGTTCCCAGTTTTGGCACCCCAATGTCTATCATTTTCCCAGTTTTGGCACCCCAATGTCTATCATGTTCCCAGTTTTGGCACCCCAATGTCTATCATGTTCTCAGTTGAGGTGCCCGAATGTCTATCATGTTCCCAGTTCCCAGTTTTTCAACTTCCAAAAACCTAGGGAGCCATTAAAAGCCCATTGCACCCTTAAAAAAACATCCCCCCAAAAATTCCCCATTTCCTAAACACATGTTGCCAAAATATTTAAACTTTTACCAAATTTTTCCCAATGCCCAATTTCATCACACAGGGGCAAATAGAAGGGGGGGGGGGGCTTCTCCAATCTTTAAAAGGTGATGGCCAGCCCCCTGTTGAAGCCCCACTGATTTAAAAGAGAGGAGATTGGCGGCATGCTTGGACTATGATGGAGAAACGGGAACTTCCCGCTTCACTGGAAATCTGCCGGCAGGAAATGAGCGTGAATGGAAGAGCGGTTTGTGCAGGACGCCTGACACTCCAGGTGACAAGACACAGCAAGACGATCGGATGGAGGGGGGGGGGGGTTTCCACACGTTTTACGCCACTTATACAAAAGGTCACCCGACGCACATTCATCTCCGGCGCAGGAGAGGAGATGTCACCGCCGCCATCCATTAGACGGACGCCTGTCACCACCGTCTTTTATGAACGCCGCTGAACCAAACGCCAAGCCACTTGACATTACAGTCGCGGTGCCTCTTCTCTGGCTGTCAGGCTGATTTCACGGTGGAGTTATGGGAACGTTGGCGGAGGGCCATTTGTTTGGAGGGGGGGGGGGGAATTAGAGCGTTCCATTGGTTGGTCGGTTATTTTTATTCTATTAATCGGGTTGCCGGACAATCACAGTTGTACTGTCCGCCACCTGCTCTATTTCCTACCGGCCGCCAAGTGGGCGCACAACGCTGACCGGCAAGTTGTCAAGACTGACCTGAAGATTCTGATGATCAGACGGCGTGGCGGCAGCAGCAAAATAAATAGCGGGGCTCATTCTCAATGGGGCCAATTTGTGAACTCATTTGCGTCAGCCTTTCATGACCGAACCAATGAGGGAGAGTCAGCAATCTATCTGCAGTCCACATGACAGGTGCCCTTTTATTGGCTGCATCACCAACCATCGTACCACCTCATTCTTAACCACTTGCCGACTGCAATACCTATATACACGTTGCGGTTTGCAAGTGGTTTACGGATGAAGACAACGCCCATAACGCCGGTATCGTGTTTTTTTTTTTTTCGGCAGGCTCAGGGGCCCCTGGAACGGTTTCAGAAGCTGCGGGAGGGGATAACATTTTGTTGGTCTTTTTTTGTTTATAGCAACATCAAAAAAAAACAAAAAAACATCAAATACCACCAAAAGAAATCTCTACTTGTGGGGAAAAAATGATATAGATGTTATTTGGTTACAGTGTTGCAATTGTCAGTTAAAGTGGCGTATAGCAAAAAGTGGCCTGGTCATGAAGGGGGGGGTAAAACTTCTGGAGGTCAAGTGGATAATATCTATGTTGTAGAGATGTTGAGAGTGGGAGTGGTCGCGTATTTTAGTAAAAAAAATTGTCACCACATAACAGATGCATGTCTGGCAGGTGGGCGGGTTTTCCTGTCTCCTCGCAGGTTCTGTAGGAGGGACAAATCCCGGCCAATGGACAACATTTTTGAGATGTACCCACATTGAAGAGACCCCCGTCTCCTAACCGTCCATGTCACAGGAATCCTCCCGGAAGATTCTAGGAGTTTCTTTTATTCCCCTCCACTGTGCAGACATCCGAATGTCCCGAGACCGCTGCCTGGTGCCGCCCCCTTGGATGTGATGTCAGCAGCCCCAGCAGACTCAGTGATGTCACCATTTCCGGTCACTCCTCCCCCCTCCCACCAGCTACATAAAAAGCTTATGTAGGTGAGGTGATGGGAGAGGCAGAGGAGCTGGGCCAGCACTGGCAGTAATTAGACACTCCCAGGAGGGGAGATGACATACAAGGTGGGAGGGGCCAGAAGAGCTGGCCCAGCACAGACAGTAATTAGACACTCCCGGAAGAGGAGACGACAGGCAATGTGGGCGGGGCAAAATAGTTGGGCCAGCACAGACAGCAGTTTGACACTCCCAGAGGAGGAGATGACATGTAAGGTGGGAGGAAACAGAAGAGCTGGGCCAGCACAGATAGTAATTTGACACTCCCAGAGGAGGAGATGACATACAAGGTGGGAGGGGCCAGAAGAGCTGGCCCAGCACAGACAGTAATTAGACACTCCCAGAAGAGGAGACGACAGGCAAAGTGGGAGAGGCAGAAGAGCTGGGCCAGCATAGGCATTAGACACTTCCGGAAGAGGAGCCGACATGCAAGGTGGGAGGGGCAAAATATACAGAGGGAGGGAAAAGAGAGCTGGGCCAGCACAGCCAGTAATTAGATATTCCCAGAAGAGGAGACGACATGCAAGGTGGGAGTGGCAAAAGAGCTGGGCCACCACAGACATTAATTTGATGCTCCCAGAAGAGGCGATAACATGCAAGGTGGGAAGAAAACAGAAGAGCTGGGCCAGCAAAGACAGTAATTTGACACTCCCAGAGGAGGAGATGACATGCAAAGTGGGAGGGGCAAAAGAGCTGGGCCAGCACAGACAGTAATTAGATACTCCGAGAGGAGGAGATGACATGCAATGTGGGAGGGATGGAAGAGCTGGGCCAGCACAGACAGTAATTTTACAGTATCAGGAGAGGAGATGGAAAGTAGGGGAGCAGAAGAGCTGGGCCAGCACAGACTGTAATTAGATACTCCCAGAAAAGTAGAGAACATACAAGGTGGGAGGGGCAAAAGAGCTGGACCAGCACAGCCAGTAATTAGATACTCCCAGAAGAGGAAATGACATGCAAGATGAGAAGGGTGAAACAGCTGGGCCAGCACAGACTGTATGTCATCTCCTCTCATCTCCTCATATTGTCAAATTACTAAGTGGGAGGGATGGAAGAGCTGGGCCAGCACAGACAGTAATTTGACAATATCAGGAGAGGATTTGACAAGTAGGGGAGCAGAAGAGCTGGACCAGCACAGCCAGTAATTAGATACTCCCAGAAGAGGAGATGGCATGCAAGGTGGGAAGGGTGAAACAGCTGGGCCAGCACAGACTGCAATTTGACAATATCAGGAGAGTTGATGACATACAAGGTGGGAGGGGCAGAAGAGCTGGACAAGCACAGCCAGTAATTAGATACTCCCAGATTAGGAGATGGCATGCAAAGTGGGAGGGGCGATAGAGCTGGGCCAGCACAGACAGTAATTAGACAGACATTCTCAGGAGGGGAGGGGACATGTAAGGTGGGAGGGGCTGTTCCAGGGAATTAACTCTTTATGCAATGTCAGTTCCCTAGGAAACTTGAGGGGAACATTGCAGTAAGCTGGTCTTTGGAGGGTTCCCAATTGTTTTTAACTCGACAACATCTAGAAGAGAAGTGGGTATTGAATACAATAATAACAATATGGAACAGCAGAAAAAAAAAAAAAAAGTTTGGAATTACATTGTGGACTCGGTGAATAATACACCACGGGTTCCCTTCTTCTATAATGCGGCGCAAAGCGTGGGGGAAAACGCGCGTTTCAATCTTCCTTATTGAACGTTATACATATTAATGTCCCCGGTCCCTCATTACAAACACCGCCAGCCGAGCTGACCGCGCACACAAATCCGCTGAGCAGCTGAAATAGAGCAGAAAAGAAATTATTAGTATTATTAATGTCGATAAATAAAAGCGGGGGCCTCGTTTACAGCGTGACGCCTGAACCCCTCCCCCTCCCCATCACATCTGCATATCAAACAGACGCCGGCGCGCCTTTCTTCAAAACACGCCGGATCCGCCATCTCTCGGCGAGCTTTAAGGTAAGCGCCGGGCGCCCATTTACATATTGCCGCCGCGTTACATTTTCCTGCTAATGTGACCTATTTTATAACGTGTCGCTGCGGGAAAAAAAAAAGACGGATGCAGTGCGGAGAAATAAAAAGAACCAAAAATTAAACTAATATAAGTATTAAAAAAAAAAAGGACAAAATTCTAAAGCTTTCCCAAAACGGTGGTGTGAGAGACATAGAGGGCATATATAGGGGGGCAATCTAGAACCTTCAAAGAGAACCGGTCCTGTTTTATTGGCCCAATCCCATTATTTTAAACCCAGTCATCACTGGGTCTCTGTGCTTCTCCAAGCAAAGCAGACAGATCATGGCTGGTGGGAGGGGCCAGCAGGGGGCGGTACAGAACTTCCTGAATACATCACAGAAGCCGACCTCAGTACTCCTCTCAAGAGCCCCTCAGTCCTGAGGCAAGCAGTGGGAGGAGTTATGCAAATATCATATTTGCCTTGATGGGTGGGCGTCAGTCTGGAGGAGTGGGCGGGTTCCTAGGCAGGTTGTATTTGCATGCAGACCCTCCTAGGTAGTCTCTGTGTAATGCGGGGCCTCCGTGATTGGATGGACTACAGTCCAATGAATGAAAAGGGGTGGGCCAGGAACAGTCAGGATGGGGAGGAAGGGGCTAGATCAGTGATGACCGTCTTGAAAATTATAGAGGGCCCCAAGTGTGGCCCCTGACACTTCCGGAGGGCCACACAACAGCAGCGCATTTTGGTGAACTGGGGGTGCGTTGCATCAAATTAGGCAGCCCATACAAAATGAAAGGGTTATAATGCACCTCAGTACCCAAAAATGTTGGTCTAGATGCTTTTTTTGCAGCATATTGCAATACACACAGAAGAATTTGGAGTATAATAACCCCCAATATTGGTGTCAGTGGGCGCAATAATAACCCCCAGCATTGGTGTCGGTACTCCCCTCCATTCATGGTCAGTGGCAGTTTACCTTAAAAAGAATACATTTTCCATGTAAAGTGACAATTTGTCATTTATCATTAATCGTCCTGCAGGCACGATGGGCCCAGCTATAGTCACTTTCTGATATTTATCAGATTTCTTTAATGGAATTATCCAGGGAAATCTCATTCACCCAAATCCCCCCACGTCTCTAGCAGTGACATGGCCTAAGTCTCTAGCAGACATCTGTAACTTGGCAGTAGTCTCCAGACCAGCAGGTATATAGAGTCCAGTGTCCCCATGTCATGTGACCTCTGAGGAAGAACTCTAGACCAGCGGGTATAGAGCCCAGTGTCCCCCATGTCATGTAAGAACTCTAAACCAGCGGGTATAGAGCCCAGTGTCCCCTATGTCATGTGACCTCTGAGGAAGAACTCCATACCAGCGGGTATAGAGCCCAGTATCCCCCGTGGAAGAACTCTAGACCAGGGGTATAGAGCCCAGTGTCACCATGTCATGTGACCTCTGAGGAAGAACTCTAGACCAGGGGTATAGAGCCCAGTGTCCCCTACGTCATGTGACCTCTGAGGAAGAACTCTAGACCGGCGGGTATAGGGTTCAGTGTCCCCCATGTCATGTGACCTCTAAGGAAGAACTCGGTGTCCCCCATCTCATATGACCTCTGAGGAAGAACTCTAGACCAGGGGTATAGAGCCTAGTGTCCCCCATGTCATGTAACCTCTGAGGAAGAACTCCAGGCCAGCGCGTAAAGATCCCAGTGTCCCCATGTCATGTGACCTCTGAGGAAGAACTCCAAGCCAGCGGGTATAGAGCCCAGTGTCCCCCGAGGAAGAACTATAGACCAGCAGGTATAGAGCCCAGTGTCCCAATGTCATGTGACCTCTGAGGAAGAACTCTAGACCAGCGGGTATAGAGCCCATTGTCCCCCATGTCATGTAAGAACTCTAGACTAGCGGGTATAGAGCCCGATGTCCCCCATGTCATGTGACCTCTGAGGTAGAACTCTAGACCAGCGGGTATAGAGCCCAGTGTCCCCCATGTCATGTGACCTCTGAGGTAGAACTCTAGACCAGCGGGTATAGAGCCCGATGTCCCCCATGTCATGTGACCTCTGAGGTAGAACTCTAGACCAGCGGGTATAGAGCCCAGTGTCCCCCCGTGGAAGAACTCTAGACCAGCGGGTATAGAGCCCAGTGTCCCCTATGTCATGTAACCTCTGAAGAAGAACTCCAAGCCAGCTGGTATAGATCCCAGTGTCCCCCGAGGAAGAACTATAGACCAGCGGGTATAGAGCCCAGTGTCACCATGTCATGTGACCTCTGAGGAAGAACTCTAGACCAGCGGGTATAGGGTTCGGTGTCCCCCATGTCATGTGACCTCAAAGGAAGAACTCGGTGTCCCCCATCTCATGTGACCTCTGAGGAAGAACTCTAGACCAGGGGTATAGAGCCTAGTATCCCCCATGTCATGTAACCTCTGAGAAAGAACTCCAAGCCAGCGGGTATAGAGCCCAGTGTCCCCCGAGGAAGAACTATAGACCAGCGGGTATAGAGCCCAGTGTCACCATGTCATGTGACCTCTGAGGAAGAACTCCAGGCCAGCGGGTATAAATCCCAGTGTCCCCCGTAGAAGAACTCTAGACCAGCGGATATAGAGCCCAGTGTCCCCCATGTCATGTGACCTCTGGATCTGTAGAAACACATTAAATAGTGATACCAATCCATGGTGAGTCAGCTGCCTCCTAACAACCTGGACAGAAGATGGAGAATTCCATTATCCTGCCAGAAGAAGGACTGCTAGATCCTGAACCCCCTCCCATGCTATGGTTGTACTGGGCCCAGGTCCCATCAGCTAAACAGTGGGGGCAGCTTTATTGTTCATTTCTGCCTAAATTGATATTGCTAGCCCACAACCCCACTTCTACCTGCTTACCAGGGCTTACATTACATTTCCCAGGGCCCCATCAAGTCAACAGTGGGGCCCAGAAGGTAGGAACAGAAGGGGGACTTTTATTTTTTGGGGTGTAGGAGGATAAAGTCAGTGCCACTTTTCCACTAACATTTTTTAACGGTTCAGAAATGAAAAAACATGCTTCAGGGGGCCAATAACACTCTCTCTCTTCATCAGGGCTTGAGATGGACTCTCTCAGGTTATTCTGTATAGGAAAGGTGATAATGAATCAGGTAGATCAGTAACCAGTGGTGCCAATCTTCTTGGATGCGTCATACCCTTGGATACATTCAATTGAATGGGTCGCCTTAAACGCAAAGGAGCAATATATTAGGTATACCTAGGGGTTGCCACTTTTTTTTCCAAGCCAAACCCAAACACTTTAGCGGCGCACAGTAACATTTTTGTTTTAGTATACACACGACAGGGTTATAAAACAGACCTTGGACACCTTTGGGCACTCCAAAGAGAATAGTAATGTGGCGCACATAGTGCCCCCTCACAAGTGGCGGCTGGTGGGATTTTTTCTGGGGGGGCAATGGCAAACAAAACCACCCACCCCCCTCGAGTGGCACCCACCCCCGGAGCGGCACACACACACACACACACACACACCCTCGAATGGCCACCCCCCCCCCCCGCTGTCTTCCAGTCGGTTCGGCACCTACCCCATCGGCGGTGGCGGGTGGCAGGCAGCGTGTTGCAGGGGCTCCACGTCCTCTCCTCCATGGCGGCTTCCAGCTCCTCCCCTCCTCCTAGGCGTCCAATAGGATCGCCTGTCCTTTCAGCCAATCGGGTGACTGGTGTCAAAACCGGCTTCCTGATTGGCTGGGAGAAGGATCAGTATTACAATAGCAAATGTTCATTCGCTGTTGTAACACACCTAGGTGGGATCGGAGCGCACGCTCTGCGACCCAAGCCCACCCTATATTAAAGCCTATTGGAGCCTCTGGCTCTAATTGCTGCTTCAAAAAAACAGCCTCCCCCGCGTTGGAATCCAGGCGCCGGTGGTCCTGAAAGGGGGCGGGGGATGGACGGGGGGGGCGAAGCCCATGCGCCCGTGTGCTCTTTATGGACAGGCCGCCCCTGCCCCTCACCCTCCTGTCGAGCCCTGTTTGGAGCCACATTCTTGTCTGAATAGTGTGTCTGGGTTTCAGGTAAAACCAGGCACGCGATTCAAAACCCAGACTGTCCAGATGAAGCCCGGTCAGGTGGCAATCCCCAACGCAGCAAAGCAGTGTGACCGCAGCCTTATGGAAGCTCTTGTTGCCTGCACTCATGGAAGACAAGTGAACATTCGGCACCTCTGCTGAACCGTTTCCATTTTATTCCTAATGTCCATCCTCTGAGCTCCAGATTCATGAACAATAGTGGGCAAAGTATTGCTAACTGCCTCTAAAAACTAATTACGAGGAGATTTTAAAGGTCGGTGAGATAACCCGGCACCATTACTTCCACAAATTTATATCAGACATTTATTTGTTATCTAAAATTCCCCCAACCAGACGGGAAGAAGGACATCTCTGTCACAAAGATGACCTGTCAATCAGATGTCACAAAACGTACAGGTGACCCATCTGCATGAGGGATTGATCCAAGGCTGGAGAGCCAAAGAGACAACCAGGAGAACCTTTCTGAAGAACTTTCCTCCCGTATTGGTTAATTGTGACTTTGATCCCGGTCATGATATTCTCTGCTTTCTGCATCATGTGTAAAAGAAAAAGGACAGAAATCTTCTCCCCAAGCTGACAGCAAACAGACGTCCTCTAAATCATTGACACTCCGTGAAGGAAGTCGATCAATCCTCTCCTGCATAATCTTCTCAGCAATGTCAATGTGACATTTTTTGGTGAAATGAAATGCAGAATGATGCTAGGTATTCTTGGCAGCAGCATACTTTATATATATATATATATATATATATATATATATATATATATATATATATATATATATATATATATATATATATATATATATATATATATATAGGGGAAGAATGGGCTGCGGGGTCAGGGGGGCATTTGCCCCTAAGAGTCAGAACTAATGAAATATGTTGGGTTGGTGGCCCTAGGTGGAGATGCTTCACCATTTCAACATTGGTCCAAGTAGGACCTGCAATCAGCGATGCAAGCTGAGCGTTGTATACCTACCTGCTTCCCGTTCAGACCTGTGATCATGTGGCCTGGCAGAGGGAAGCCTTCCAACGCCAACTGCCTTTCCAGCCCCAGGATGTCCCCTGACCAAATGCCAGGGGCATTAAAGGAAGCTGATGCTGGAAAATAAATTTGTCCCATGAAAGGGCCATTTTGGCTGCGTTTGCTTCCCAGGTCAAAGATTCCCAATTCCTAATAGTAATTAGCCTCCAAGATGGCGTACCACAGGTGTATGGATTAGAGGCATTGTCATACTTTGTTATTGCCTATTATAGGGACAAAAGGGAGGTGCCATGGTTTTGGAATGAGGGGATGCAATGCCATTTTTAGGACCATGGTTTTGGGATGGAGGGGATGCAACACCTTATTACTACTAGCCATGGTAATGGAATGCGGGGATGCTATACCGTTTTAAGGGCCATAGTTTTGGGATGGGGGGTAGACCATGTTAATGGCCATAGTTTTGGAATGAGGGGATGCAATACCTTATTATTGGCTATGATTTTGAAATGGGGGGATGCAACACCTTATTATTGGCCATGGTTTTGGAATGGGGGGGATGCAACGCCTTTTCTTGGCAGTGGTTTTGGCACAGGGAGGATGCAACACCTTATTAATTCCCATGGTTTTTTGAATGGGGGGATGAAATACCTTACCAATGGCCATGGTTTTGGAAAGTGTGTGCAATACCATTTTTATTGGCCATGGTTTTGAAAAGGGGAAATGCAACGCCTTAATATTGGTCATGGCTTCAGAATGGAGGATTGCAACACCATTTTAACGGCCATGGTTTTGGAATGGGGGGATGCAACACATTATCAATGGTCATGGTTTTGGAATGGGGAGATGGAATACCTTTTAAAGGACCGTGGTTTTGGGATGGGGATGCAACACCTCATTAATGGCCATGATTTTGGATTGGGGTGAATGAAAGAACATAGTAATGGCCATGGTTTTGGAAATGGGGGATGCAACGTCTTTTAAAAAGGCCGTGGTTTTTCAATGATGGGATGCAATACCTTATTAATGGCCATGGTTTCGGAATTGCAACACTGTATTAATTGCCATAATTTTGAAATGGGGGGACACAGTTCTCCAAATTAATGATCATGGTTTTGGAATTTGAGGTCTATCAAGTTGATGTACAGTTGTGCTCATAAGTTTACATACCCTGACAAAATTTATGATTTCTTGGCCATTTTTCAGAGAATATGAATGATAACACAAAAACTTTTCTTTCACTCATGGTTAGTGTTTGGCTGAAGCCATTTATTATCAATCATCTGTGTTTACTCTTTTTAAATCATAATGGCAACAGAAACTACCCAAATGACCCTGATTAAAAGTTTACAGACCCCAATGATTTTGGCCTGGTTACATGCACACAAGTTGACACAAAGGGGTTTGAATGGCTATTGAAGGTAACCATCCTCACCTGTGATCTGTTTACTTGTAATTAGTGAGTGTGTATAAAAGGTCAATGAGTTTCTGGACTCCTGACAGACCCTTGCATCTTTCATCCAGTGCTGCGCTGACGTTTCTGGATTCTGAGTCATGGGGAAAGCAAAAGAATTGTCAAAGATCTGGGTGAAAAAGTAGTTGAACTGTATAAAACAGGAAAGGGATATAAAGAGATATCCAAGGAATTGAGAATGCCAATCAGCAGTGTTCAAACTCTAATCAAGAAGTGGAAAATGAGGGGTTCTGTGGAAACCAAACCACAGTCAGGTAGAACAATACGCTTACAATACGCCAAACAGCATAGAGACAAGCCTCAAACCTTCTGGCACAAAGTCATTTGGAGCGATGAGACCAAAATGTAGCTTTTTGGCCACAACCATAAATGCTAAATTTGGAGAGGAGTCAAGAAAGCCCATGATGAAAGGTCCACCATCCCTACTGTGAAACATGGAGGTGGATCGCTGATGATTTGGGGATATGTGAGCTACAAAAGGCACAGGAAACTTTGATGGCAAGATATATGCAGTATGTTATCAAAAATACTGGAGGAACATTTGCATTCATCAACCAGGAAGCTGCGCATGGGATGTCCTTGGACATTCCAACATGACAATGATCCAAAACACAAGGCCAAGTCGACCTGCCATTGGCTACAGCAGAATAAAGTGAAGGTTCTGGAGTGGCCATCTCAGTCTCCTGACCTCAATATCATTGAGCCCCTCTGGGGAGATCTCAAACGTGCAAAAAGTGAAAGAAAAGTTTGTGTTATCATTCATATTCTCTAAAAAATGGCCAAGAAATCATAAATTCTGCCAGGGTATGTAAATTTAGAATAAACCTCAAAAAATGGGATTGTAAGGGCAATTGAAATATATATATATATAGATATAGATATAGAGAGAGAGAGAGAAAGAGAGACAGAGAGAGAGAGACAGAGAGAGAGAGACAGACAGAGAGACAGAGAGAGACAGAGAGAGACAGAGAGAGAGAGAGACAGAGAGAGAGAGACAGAGAGAGACAGAGAGAGAGAGAAAGAGAGAGAGAAAGAGAGAGAGAGACAGAGACAGAGACAGAGAGAGAGAGAGAGAGAGCGCTTCACATATAGAAAATATAATTTATTATAGAAAAATTTGTTTTATAAAGTCTCATATTAATAATACAAAACATTGTAAGAATAGTACTATCAACATTTCAGATTGTATAAATAATGTTTGTAAACATTGCACATTTGGCTGTTTGGCCACGAAGTGGTAATCCCCATCTACTTGCTGTGCCCTTAATCATGGATTTGGACAAGGAATACTGCAAGGGGGGGGGGGGGGAGATATCCAACACGTTTCAAAAATATCATTATGAATCTTCTTCAGGGAAATAATACCACTTCTGAAAAAACAGCTTAAATTTGTAAAACATTGATACAAATGCATATGCGAGTATGCCTCTAAATTATCATTGACATGCACTTACAAAGAATGTGTATGTTTAGCAGAAGCACTCCTCCAAAAGACATGGATGCCATTAAAGGCCTGGCCTAGGTGTATGCCAGTTGCCCATGTCCAAAAACTGCCGGATATCACTATCCTGAATAAAGGGGCACTGTGGGTTGGGGGGGGGGGGGCAAAAAAATGATGATCAATGCCCGGGAAGAAAATAAGTATCAATTCCAGGGGATGAAGGATCAGCCTGGGTATGTAAACTTATGAGCGCAATGACTTTTGGCCACTGGAGAAATTTGCAGGGAAGCTGTAGTTTACTCAAACTCAGTGCTGAGAAAATCATTCTACTGTTTACTGAAAAACTTGAAACATAATCTCATGTGACAATTTTGAAAAGCTTTTACAGGAGGAGTGGGTAAGGCGATCTCAGACAAAATGAGGAACACGGTTTTTTACGGGTGAGAAGGATAATGTTTACATTGAACGAACTTGTGGAATGTCCCTCAGAGGTGGAGCTGCACGCCCTTCTGATTGATAGGACTCTGTATACACAGAGATGTTGATGTTGATGTAGGGCGCAGTGTTTACATTGCCGTTTCACACTCTTTACATGCGTGACATGCCCAGTGTGGGAGGCAGAAGAGCGGACAAACATCGGGGAATCGGGGTGTGCACGCTACTGAACCTCACCCAACATCACCCACGGAGAAGGGTGGAGACATTGTTTTCATACAGGGATCGGAAAACAATGGCCGTTTACCAGCGGTGATCAGGGCTGGCTCCCTGCAGTAATTAAAAAAAAAAAAAAACCTACTAAAACAATGGATCCGTTTCAGGGAAAGCCGCAGAGGAGAACGTCCTGTACGGTGAAATAAGAGTTTTCTTTATTTCAGCGGGAGCGAAACCTCAACATGTAAAACCAGAGCGCAGGACAATGAAAGAACAATAAATAACCGGGGATGAAAAGAGATGTCATATTGTAATTACTTGTCTACAAACAATGGAACATTTATTACAGCAAAGCCAAGCCTACATTTCACCTGGGTGCTTATTACAAGGGGCCAATCCACCAAATTCCAATCAAAAAGACAAAATAAGAGGTCACTCATATGGGATTTACCAGAACTAGGTGACATTTATTCACTAAAGCACCGTGTATCAGGAACAACTGCCACTTTTTTTTGGGCATTTGTTATAGTGTAGTCTTGTCATTTTATGAGCTTGCTGTTATTATTGTAATATACACCCTGAGGGGAGAACATTTAGTTACTGTGTATCAGGAACAATTGTCACTTTTTTTTGTCGTTTGCTACAATGAAGCCATGTCATCATTTGATGTAATTGCCGTTATTAACGTAATATAAACCCTATGGGGATAACATTTGTTCTGTGCACGTTGTATCGGGAAGAATTGTCACTTTTTCCCCCTCATTTGTTACATTGTAACGACTGCATTATTTTATGTACTTGCTGTTAATAAAGTAGATGTAAGCCCCAAACAGGATGACATATAGTGCATTATACAACATTTGTTACATCGTAATCATGTCATTTATGTAAATGTTATTATTAAAAGTAGACGCAAACCCTAACTGGACGACATTTCGTCTTCCCTGTGCAATGTGTAATAAACAACTGCCATTTGCTACAATATAAAGATGTCAACAATTTATGTAACGGCTGTTACTAAGTAGATGTAAACCCTCTATGCACTGTGCATCAAACTTGTCAACCCCCCCAACCCCCAATCCAGTTTTCACAGTTTTCTCATCTTTGTCCCCATATCGGTGCTGCTGATCTTTTGTGGCGTCATTTTGTCACTTCTAATTTATATGCACCCCCTACAACACTGGTCTCCAAACTGCGGCCCAGGGGCCAAATGTGGTTCTTTGCTTGTTTTTATACAGCCCTTGGGGGTATTTTCTCCCACCGACCCCAACGATGGGGAACTATTCCTTCTACTGATATCAATGATGGGGCACTATTCCTCCCACTGACACCAATAATGGGGCATTTTTTTCGTCCCACCGACCCCAATGATGGGAAACTATTCCTTCTACTCACATCAACGATGGAGCACTATTCCTCCCACTGACCCCAACGATAGGGGACCTATTCCTTCTACTGATATCAATGATGGGGCACTATTCCTCCCACTGACCCCAACGATAGGGGACCTATTCCTTCTACTGATATCAATGATGGGGCACTATTCCTCCCACTGACCCCAACGATAGGGGACCTATTCCTTCTACTGATATCAATGATGGGGCACTATTCCTCCCACTGACCCCAACGATAGGGGACCTATTCCTTCTACTGATATCAATGATGGGGCACTATTCCTCCCACTGACCCCAGCGATGGGGAACTATTCCTTCTACTGACACCAATGATGGGGCACTATTCCTCCCACTGACCCCAGCGATGGGGAACTATTCCTTCTACTGACACCAATGATGGGGCACTATTCCTCCCACTGATACCAATGGTGGGGCACTATTCCTCCAACTGACCCCAACGATGGGGAACTATTCCTGCTACTGACACCAATGATGGGGCACTATTGCTCCCACTGATACCAATGATGGTGCACTATTGCTCCCACTGATACCAATGATGGTGCACTATTTCTCCCACTGACACCAATGATGGGGCACTATTTCTCCCACTGACACCAATGATGGGGCACTATTCCTTCCACTGACACCAATGATGGGGCACTATTTCTCCCACTGACACCAATGATGGGGCACTATTCCTCTCACTGACACCAATGATGCGGCACTATTCCTCCCACTGACACCAATGATGCGGCACTATTCCTCCCACTGACACCAATAATGGGGCACTATTCCTCCCACTGACACCAATGATGGGACACTATTCCTCACACTGATACTAATGATGGGGCACTATTCCTCCCACTGATACCAATCAAAGAGCACTATTCCTTCTACTGACAACAATGATGGGCACTATTCCTCCCACTGATACCAATCAAAGAGCACTATTCCTTCTACTGACACCAATGATGGGCCACTATTTCTCCCACTGACACCAACAATGGGGGACTATTCCTCCCACTGACACCAATGATGGGAAGCTATTTCTCCCACTGACACCAACAATGGGGCACTAATTATTCCCCCAATACCAAAGATAGGACATTGTTATACTCCTACTGCTGCCAGGACATTTTATACTCCCACTGGACATGGTCCAGCCCCCCTAAAGTCTGAAGGTCAGTAAACTGGCCCTTTGTTCAGAACGTTTGGAGACCCCTGCCCTACAGCGTTGGCTCATCATTGCTATGGTGCGGTTTCTCGATGGTGACAGCGGTGGACCAGGTCTACATAATGTGGGTCAGCACAGCCATTTGTAGTCTCCAGCAAGGGAGCACGTAATGGGGTGACACCACTAGAACACGACTGGGAGATAGGGACAGAGCGTTGTCACCATTACCAGGCTGCACGTCATTGCTATGGTGCATCTTCCTGATGGTGACAGCTGTGGACCATGTCTAAGTAATATGTGTCAGCACAGCTGCTTGTAGTCTCCAGCAGGGCAGCATGTGACAGGGTGACACCACAAAAACACGACTGGGGGACGGGGACAGAGCGTTGTCACCCTGACCAGGCTGCACATCATTTCTATGGAGCAGCTTCCGAATGGCAACAGAGGTGGACCACGTCTAAGCAATGTGTGTCAGCCACTTGTGGCCTCCAGCAGGGGAGCATGTGACGGGGTGACACCACTTTTTTTTAAAGTTAAAACAAGTGCAATTACATTTCCGTGTTATATGAGATTTTAGTGAACCACACAGAAAGAGAAAGAAGCAGCGCTCTTAGAGGGGAACACACCCTGAATTAAGTAGTGGAATCCATACACGGGTGCTCTGGCAAAGTGTCCTTTGTCCACTGGATAAAATGCATAATTAGTGGAAAGAGCCGGCAACTCCAAAATCCTTTAGAAGACTTTATTCATGGCATAGGAGTGACATAACAAGAAAGCTGCGTGACGTTTTGTCACGCAGCCTTGTTCACAGCATCAAAGCTACTTGACGAAACGCGTTAGTTTGTTTTTTTTGCCATGCCATGAATAAAGTATTTCTAAAGGATTTTGGAGTTGCCGGCTCCTTCCATTTATTTTGCTTGAGATTATAGTGATCAGATTTGATTTTAGATGTCAGGATTATGATTAGAGGGCCAGAACTCACCATTACAGGAGGCCATTGAGGAAGGGGAACATTTCGGATAATTCCATTGATCACAGCTGCAAGTGTCGTCCGCTCCCGAAAAACCCATCATCATTCAGAGACTTGTGGAGGAAAAAAGGAGGGGAACAGACAACTATGTACAAAGAGAGAACATTCTAGTACAAAACAGAGAAAACACAGAGAGAGGCAGTGAGGGCAAGGATCGTCCATTACCTGTCACCAAACAGAAGGCTGCCCAGATCCTCCTCCTCTATAGAGTCACTAATGTCGCTGGTTAACACTTCTGTATTCCTCGCTAGTAATGGCTCCATCTGATCCTCCTCTGTAACATCTGAAATAAAACACAAAAACGACATGGTAAAAGAGTAAAGAGTAAGACCCCACATATGGGGGGACTGAGGAAATGAAATGATACAACGAGGGACCACTTTATCTGGAAGGGATTGGAATCCCAGGTGAGGTGTCCATCAAGCTTTTCAGAACCGTATACTGGAGTTATGATTATTAATACCAATCTACACGGTGAAGATTTCTCTGGATTTCTGGAAGAAAAGAAGTAGCAATGAGGATTTGGAAAGGCGTTAAGCTCTTAAGGATGAATACATTGTTACAGTTATGTTCTTTCAATCAGGGTTTCTCAACCTTTTTTCAGTCAAGGAACCCTTTAACCACTTAAGGACCAAGCCTAGTTTTTAAAATTGGTGTTTACAAGTTAAAATCTGATTTTTTTTGCTAGAAAATTACATATATATATATATATATATATATATATATATATATATATATATATATATTTTTTTTTTTTTTTCATACACCCTAGAGAATAAAATGCCGGTCATTGCAATACTTTATGTCACACCGTATTTGTGCAGCGGTCTTACAATCGCAATTTTTTTGGAAAAAAAAATACTGTTTTGAATTAAAAAATGAGACAACAGTAAAGTTAGCCCAATTTTTTTTTTTTTTATATTGTGAAAGATAATGTTATGAGTAAATTGATACCCAACATGTCACGCTTCAAAACTGCGCCCGCTCGTGGAATGGATTGGTGACAAAACTTTTACCCTTAAAGATCTCCATAGGCGATGTTTAAAAATTTCTACAGATTACCAGTTTGGTGTTACAGAGGACTAGAATTATTGCTCTCGCTCTAACGATCGCGGCGATGCCTCACATGTGTGGTTTGAACACGTTTTCATATGCGGGTGCAACTTACGTATGCGTTTGCTTCTGCGCGCGAGCTTGGCAGGATGGGGCGCTTTAAAAACAATATATAGATTTCTTATTTCTTTTATTTTTTATTTTTACACTGTCCTTTCAAAAAAAAAAAAATGTTTGGGTCACTTTTATTCCTATATCAACGAATGTAAACATCCTTTGTAATGGAAAAAAGCATGACAGGACCTCTAAAATGTGAGATCTGGGGTCAAAAAGACTTCAGAGCTCACATTTACACATAACTGCAATAAAAAATAAATAAAATAAATGTCCTTAAAAAAAAAAAATCCCCTTTAAGACCATTGGGCGGAAGTGACGTTTGACGTTGCATCCATCATCCAATGTTATGGAACCGAGCAGGGGGCCATCTTTCCCTCACTCGGCTCCATGTCTCAGAGGGGAGAGGACCCGATTGGCTCCGCCACTACCGACGGCTCTGGCAAGTGGCGGAGATGACCGAAACGTGCCGGGGGGGGGGGGCCTCCCCCGATAAAAGTGATCACCCCCGATAAAATTGATCTCGCAGTGAATCCGCCGTGGAGACCACTATTTTCAGAAAGAGGACCGTCTGCCATTTAAGAATATACCAGGGTTATGGCAGCGATCTGTATTGTATCGGTATTCTACACCAAAGTACCGATGTACAACGATGGCGGGCGGTCCAGAAGTAGTTATAATTACGGACAGTCCCGATGCACCCCATTCTTTTTTTTATTTGTTTTTTTAATTTAATCCTTATTCATTTTCAAAGGTTATAGTACAAAACAAATCCTATTGGGAATACCCAGGCTCACCAACATACATATATACAGAAACAACCTAAGCACTTTATGTAGTACCACTGCAACATTATACTTCTCTACCTGGTCAACTGATTTTAGTAATTGATCGCCTTTGCTCTGTCTTTACACGGAAACTCCGTATATATGCACGGGCTCGCCGCAGGGACAAATCTCCTGGTCTATAGAGCCACGCCCCATCGCGCGTCCGTGCACGCACCAATCCCTTTGGGGGGCAGGTGTGACATAGCTTTCTTTATTTAACTTTTTCTTTAACTTTTTTTTTTTTTTAACCACTTCATTACCAGGCACTTATACACCTCCCTGCCCAGACCAATTTCCAGCTTTCAGCGCTCTCGCACTTTAAATGACAATTGCGCGGTCATGTGACACTGTACCCAAACTAAATTTTTATCATTTTGTTCCCACAAATAGAGCTTTCCTTTGGCGCTATTTGATCACCTTTGGAATTTTTATTTTCTGCTAAACAAATAAAAAAAAAAAAGACCAAAATTTTGAAAAAAAAATGTTTTTTTTTTGTTTCTGTTACAAAACTTTGGAAATAAGTACGTTTTCTCCTTCACTGATAGGCACTGATGGGGCTGCACTGACGGACACTGATGGGCACCGATGAGGTGGCACCAATGAGGCATCAGTGATGTGGTGGCACTGATGGGGGGCACTAATATGCGGCACTGATAGGTGGCACTAATATGCAGCACTGATGGGCACACATAGGTGGCACTGATGGGCACTGAAAGGCGACACGGATGGGCACTGATGGGCTTCATGGGTGGGCTCTGATGGGTGGTACAGATGGGCACTGATAGGTGGCACAGATGGGCATGGGTGGGCACTGATAGGTGGCACGGATGGGCATGGGTGGGCACTGATAGGTAGCACTGATGTACACTAATGGCACTGAAGGATGCCAATCAGTGCCAAAGAATAATGCCTGCCAATCAGTGATGCCCATCGTGGGCACTGATTGGCATCCATTGTGGGCACTGATTGGCATCCCTGGTGGTCTAGGGTGGCATACCTAGTGGTGACATCCCTGGTGGTCCTGGTGGCGTCCCTGGTGGTCAAGTGTGGGCAGCGCTGATAATCGATCAGCAAAGACCCCTCCTGTCAGAGGAGCAGCTGATCGGCTCTCCTCTACTCACGTCTGACGGTATTTGTAAATTGAAATCGTATCCCCTCTCAAGCGTCTCTTCTCCAGAGAATAAGTTCAGAGCTCAGAACCTTTCCTCATAACTAAGATCCTCCAGACCCTTTATTAGCTTTGTTGCCTTTCTTTGTACTCGCTCCATTTCCAGTACATCCTTCCTGAGGACTGGTGCCCAGAACTGGACAGCATACTCCAGGTGCGGCCGGACCAGAGTCTTGTAGAGCGGGAGAATTATCGTTTTATCTCTGGAATTGATCCCCTTTTTAATGCCAATATTCTGTTTGCTTTGTTAGTAGCAGCTTGGCATTGCATGCCATTCCTGAGCCTATCATCTACTAGGACCCCCAGGTCCTTTTCCATCCTAGATTCCCCCAGAGGTTCTCCCCCCAGTCTATAGATTGCATTCATATTTTTGCCACCCAAATGCATTATTTTACATGTTTCTACATTGGACCTCATTTGCCATGTAGTCACCCACCCCATTCATTTGTTCAGGTCTTTTTGCAAGGTTTCCACATCCTTTGGGATGTTTATCCCATCCTCCAGATCGTTTATGAACAAATTAAATAGGATTGGTCACAGCACAGAACCCTGGGGAACCCCACTACCCACCCCTGACCATTCTGAGTACTCCCCATTTATCACCACCCTCTGAGCTCACCCTTGTAGCCAGTTTTCATTCCATGTACTCACCCTATGGTCCATGCCAACGGACCTTATTTTGTACAGTAAACGTTTATGGGGAACTGTGTCAAATGCTTTTGCAAAATCCAGATACACCACATCTAGGGCCTTCCTTTATCTAGATGGCAACTCACCTCCTCATAGAAGGTTAATAGATTGGTTTGGCAAGAACGATTCTTCATGAATCCATGCTGATTACTGCTAAAGATACCGTTCTCATTACTAAAATCTTGTATATAGTCCCTTATCATCCCCTCCAAGAGTTTACATACTATTGATGTTAGGCTAACTGGTCTGTAATTCCCAGGGATGTATTTTGGGCCCTTTTTAAATATTGGTGCTACATTGGCTTTTCTCCAATCAGCTGGTACCATTCCAGTCAGTAGTGCTGCACAGTGCTTTGAATGGTGGTCTGAGGAGGCCAGTTATGCTGCACAGTCCTCTGGATGGTGGTCTGAGGAGGCCAGTAATGCTGCACAGTGTAGAGAATGGTGGTCTGAGGAAGCCGGTAATGCTGCACAGTGCTCTGAATGGTGGTCTGAGGAGGCCGGTTATGCTGCACAGTGCTCTGGATGGTGGTCTGAGGAGGCCGGTAATGCTGCACAGTGCTCAGAATGGTGGTCTGAGGAGGCCGGTAATGCTGCACAGTGCTCTGGATGGTGGTCTGGGGAGGCCAATAATGCTGCACAGTGCTCTGGATGGTGGTCTGAGGAGGCCGGTAATGCACAGTGCTCTGGATGCCAGTAGTCAGTGGTCACTGGTCAGAGGAGGCTTGTAATGCTGCACAATGCTGGATGGTGGTATCAGGTCACATTGATTTGAGAAGAGAAATAACTTGTGCTAAATGGTGAACTGTAATGTCCCTACAAGATGAAATCACCACCAATGGGGTCCGCTCAAACAATAAACATGGCCACTCAACTGCGGATGCATGCTTGTGTCACCATCTTTGGTGCAGCCTTAAAACCCTCTGACCTCCATCCCACATCTACGGCTAGATCTAGTTATCAGCTATCTGAGGGTATAAGCCTTCTGACTCTGTTAGCGCGTTGACCGTCGTGGAGTAATGGCAAATGCCCTTTTTGACCTTTAATTAACACAACTGTGAGAGCAAAACCCAACCATGGTGGAAGAGCTTTGATAAAGTTCCTCAAGAAATAACAGAAGATGCCATTTGCTGAAATTCAGCCCTTCAGCCTACCTGCACTGAAAAAAAAGGCATATAATTTGATAAAGAGACAAAACTGGGCACAGATTCCATATTATCCTCTGAGTTCAGGTACAGCAGCAAGGCGTCTCTTGAAAAGACGCATTGGCAGCTATAGATGACAGATGTGACATACCGTCATGTGACACATACGTCAAGGATTCATCTACTCACTGAGAGTTTTCCTCCAGAGTTCCCAGGTATAATGAGCGCAGCTGTCAGTTGCCGCAGCAAAGCGATGATTTCCCCGCCATTCCTAGGCCTCCAGAGTGGAGCAGGTGTGGACCCGTCTGCTCGCACAAACACAACGCCATTTTCTTCCTCCAACAGGATTAATCTTCAGCTGACGGTGGAGCCCGGGGCTTCAGGAACAGACAAGACATCCTCATCCTCTCCTGGAAAAAGAAAAGGGCTGACATATCAATAAAAGTGATATTTGCCGCAAGCCCTCCGCCATTTGGAGGGAGACAAGATAATCTGTCTTGAGATGATAGATGAAATGAGATTTACAGGGAGAGAGAACGTGTCTCTATGACACCAACTCACCTTCAGGAAAATGCCATGAACGTAAAATGCAAACAGCGGCCAGGACCAGGAAAAGAGCCCGTTCTGTATTACCAAACGGCCCCAAAAATTTTTTAGGATGTCACATGCAGTTCTATCCTCCCAAGATATCCTGCTCTCTAGACTCCTTGTAACCTCCTCCCATGTTTCCCTCCATGACTTCTCCAGAGGCTCTCTCATCCTCTGGAACTCTCTACCCCAATCTATCTGAATATCTTCTACTCAGTCAACCTTTAGGAGATCCTTGAAAGCCCATCTCTTTAGGGAAGCCTATCCTGCCTCCACTTAACAACTGAACTTTTACTTTCTCCATCATCTCATCCCCCACAAAGTTACAATGTTGCAGCCTCTCACCTTGTGATTCTCTACAAAGTTACAATGTTGCATCCTCTCACCTTGTGACTGACCACAAAGTTACAATGTTGTAGCCTCTCACCTTGTGACTTGCTACAAAGTAACAATGCTGCAGCCTATTGCCTTGTGATTTGCTGCAAAATTACAATGTTGCAGTCTGGGGAGACAGAGAAAATGCTTCCTCCTGCCTGCAGCAGACTGATGACGTCACCTCAGGTTAGGCAAAGTCACTGACTGGAGCTCATAGATTAATTTTTAATATAAAGGTGGAATTTTCTGGAATAAGATACTATTGCTGTATATTGTGACATATCAAGAATTTATTCAGGCAGACTTGTAAAGTTACTAACAGGTCCACTTTATTGAGGGTCTTCACGCCAGAAAGAAAAAAAAAATACTGTAGCTGCTGACTTTTAATCAAAAGGACAATTACCTCTCCAGTGATCCAGCGCTGTCCTCCCAGGGCCAGTTCTCCTCTGATATTCAGGTCCCTGGGGGGGGGGGCGCATTTTTAGTGCATGAAGCCGGCTGTGACTATTTGCGGCGTCCCAACCGGCTGCCCACTGCACACGCGTGAGCCGCACTGCGCTTTGTGAATGGTCCTGCAGCCTTCTGGGACCTGTGACGTGTCCCAGAAGGCTGTGAGCAAAAGGGGGGGGGGGGAACGGACCGATCAATAATTGATACCGGCTACCAAAAAAAAAAATAGTTAAAATTGCCAAATGTAGTAAAGGAGGGGGGAGGAGAACATAAATCGGAACTTCCCCTTTGGGGTGAAGATTCGCTTTAACTACTTCCCGCCCAGCCTATTGTCAAATGACGGCTGGGTGGGACATTTGTCGTTCTGGGTGGATGTCATATGATGTCCTACTGGTGCGGGCCACCCTGCGGCATGATCTGTCACCAGCTGTGTCCAGCCGATGACTGATCAGTGTACTGACCCACTGCTGGTACCATGTGATTGCTGTGACCAATATCAGCAGATCACATGACAAATTGTAATTAATGGATGGCTTCCTTTCATGCCATCAATTGTGTACAATTGTGTAGCTGTGATTGGTCACAGTGATCACATGATACAGATAGGGCCAATCACAGCCATTTATTAACAAATAACCATAACACGTTTTATTTACAAAACAACAAAGCTCACAGGTAGATATTAAACCAGGTTGCTGATCTTTGAAGGCACTGAAAAGACCCCAAATCGATTTTGTATCTGCATGACCACACAAGGTCCCCAGCCGCAACACACAGACTCGAGGACCATACCAAACTCTCCACCTTCAAAACGCAGATACCCATATACCCAGTTAAACCTCCGTTAACTGGCATCTTACTGGAGGACCTAATACCATAGATTGTTCCCCACTATGCCATATCGGTATTAATTTAGAAAGGCCTCCAAAGATCCCAACAGCCACACCACTACAACAGTCATTGCAGGACGTCCATCCCAAAGGGTGGGAAGCCGCTTCTTCATCCATCCGATGACCTCCGACTGACCACCAGACTCTTGACCCCTCCCTTCCTAGACCTGCAAACCTCTTCCATACCACCCCTCACCTAGATAAGTACCGTATTTAAAATCAGGGGAAAATAGTGGGTGCGTGTTATACGCCGATCCCCGCTAATTGTGATCTATCGGCTGTGATCGCCGCCGACATTCACATAGCGTGTCGTTTTAAATATGGCGCCGCGGAGTTCGGAGGGACTCAGCGGAGCTGAACGAGCGCCGCCGAAATCACAGTGACTGCTCGGAGCCGAGATACACATAGTCAAGTGTATTCGGCTCTTTCCGGCACTGCTCACAGTCACACCCAGTCCCGCCATTGGACCCGTGTTATGTCCATCATAGGGCGGGACTGTGAGCGGCGCCGGAAAGAGCCGAATACACTCGACTATGTGTATCTCGGCTGCGTTCGTTCAGCTCCGCCGAGTCCCTCCGAACTCCGCTGCGCCATATTTAAAACTACATGAAGCTATGTATATGTCGGCGGCGGCAAGCATGGACACTGGGGGCAAGGCTGCACTGACCACTGGGGCAAAGCTGCACTGACATGGCTGCACTGGGGCAAAGCTGCACTGACAAGGCTGCACTGGGGCAAAGCTGCACTGACATGGCTGCACTGGGGCAAAGCTGCACTGACATGGCTGCACTGGGGCAAAGCTGCACTGACAAGGCTGCACTGGGGCAAAGCTGCACTGACAAGGCTGCACTGGGGCAAAGCTGCACTGGGGCAAAGCAGCACTGACATGGCTGCACTGGGGCAAAGCTGCACTGACATGGCTGCACTGGGGCAAAGCAGCACTGACAAGGCTGCACTGGGGCAAAGCAGCACTGACAAGGCTGCACTGGGGCAAAGCAGCACTGACAAGGCTGCACTGGGGCAAAGCTGCATTGACAAGGCTGCACTGGGGCAAAGCTGCACTGACAAGGCTGCACTGGGGCAAAGCTGCACTGACAAGGCTGCACTGGGGCAAAGCTGTACTGACAAGGCTGCACTGGGGCAAAGCTGCACTGACAAGGCTGCACTGGGGCAAAGCTGCACTGACAAGGCTGCACTGGGGCAAAGCTGCACTGACAAGGCTGCACTGGGGCAAAGCTGCACTGACAAGGCTGCACTGGGGCAAAGCTGCACTGACAAGGCTGCACTGGGGCAAAGCTGCACTGGGGCAAAGCAGCACTGACAAGGCTGCACTGGGGCAAAGCTGCATTGACAAGGCTGCACTGGGGCAAAGCTGCACTGACAAGGCTGCACTGGGGCAAAGCTGCACTGACATGGCTGCACTGGGGCAAAGCTGCACTGACATGGCTGCACTGGGGCAAAGCAGCACTGACAAGGCTGCACTGGGGCAAAGCTGCATTGACAAGGCTGCACTGGGGCAAAGCAGCACTGACAAGGCTGCACTGGGGCAAAGCTGCATTGACAAGGCTGCACTGGGGCAAAGCTGCACTGACAAGGCTGCACTGGGGCAAAGCTGCACTGACAAGGCTGCACTGGGGCAAAGCTGCACTGACAAGGCTGCACTGGGGCAAAGCTGCACTGACAAGGCTGCACTGGGGCAAAGCTGTACTGACAAGGCTGCACTGGGGCAAAGCTGCACTGACAAGGCTGCACTGGGGCAAAGCTGCACTGACAAGGCTGCACTGGGGCAAAGCTGCACTGACAAGGCTGCACTGGGGCAAAGCTGTACTGACAAGGCTGCACTGGGGCAAAGCTGCACTGACAAGGCTGCACTGGGGCAAAGCTGCACTGACAAGGCTGCAGTGGGGCAAAGCTGCACTGACAAGGCTGCAATGGACACTGGGTCAAGGCTGCACTGAAACTAAAAAGGCTGCAGATGAACACTGATGAGGCTGCATTGATGGGCATTTTAATGTAAGTTTTTTTTCCTTAAACTTCCCTCCTAAACTTGGAGTGCGTGTTATACGCCGGCGCGTGTTAAACGCCGATAAATACGGTACATCTCCAAATACTGGGTTAACCCCATGTGTCCTACGTGCCCTGCTACCCAGTCATGCCAGCCCTACGCTTCTTCTTCTTTTTTTTTTTTGCTTCTGGCTTACCTTTCTACGAGCAAAGCCAAAATTTGAAGAGCAAGGGGTCATCAGAATTCTGAACAGACCACAAAGGATAAAAGAAAAAAGTAAACCTAATAAAACAAAATGTAAAAGCCAATTTCACCCCTAAACCTGTGCGCTGATTGTGCCGCGGCATCTCGGTGTCACCCCCTCCCTCCCCCCTCATTGTAGCGGTATTAGTGTGGAAGAGAACAGAGGTAGTAATAGGATTATCATACATCTTTAAGAAGGGATGATATATTTTTGGTGGTAGATAAGAGACAGATGACATCTATAAATGTGGAATATCCCGGGCTGATTAGAGAAGTGGAGGAATCATCTCAGCGATGGATACCGCCAGCTAAATGAAAAGGGAGATTTGCATAATTAAGTTGAGTTTTAATACACTTTATTGCACAGAAGTTTTTATTAAATACAGACGGCGGCTTTATGGGAAAAAACGCAGTCTGGGAGGAACAAGGGGGGGAACCATCGTTATCAGAGAATTGTTTTATGGGATCAGAGATTTGTTTACCGACGTTCGTTCCTGATCCCCCGCCACCGCAGTCGTAGGATTGTTGTTTAATTCAATTAAAAAGGAAACACAGATTATAATGTAGACGGATATTATTATTATTGTTACGATCTTTTTTTTTTCTTATCAGAAGACTTTGAGCATTTTCAGAATTTCAGCTTCTCACAAGCCAACTGAAATACGATAACAGTATCGGTAAATTATTTTTTAAGCTGTAGGTATACGGCCAGTCCACCCATAGGGGGATATGGACTAGTACTGCATTGGTGGCCTGTCCTTGACCTCTGAAAGATTTACCCCCCTTCATAACCAGGCCATTTTTTGCGATACGGCACTGCTTTACTTTAACTGTGTCAGGGCTGGGCTCAGCCCTTCCTTCTCTGACCTGGCCGCTCAGCTGTCGACTAATTGCCAGCTCCTATCTTTCTCCACAGTTACTCACCTGTTGATGATATCCTGCTCATCAGTCCTGCCTACTTAAGCCGTTCAGTCCACAGGATCTCTGCCTTCGCCTTGGTCAACATCACAGAAACTTTCTCCTGCGATCCTGTTCAAGACTTGCTTTGCTGACATCCCTTCTGGCTCCAGATCCTGATGCTGTTCCACTACATTGATCCCTGACTTCTGGCTTGGCTGACTATCCGTTCAGCTTACTGAACTGTGGCTATGTTTTGACTACGTTTGTTCTTTTTACTTTTATTATTAAACTAAAAAACTTAAAAGTGTGATTTAACTGTACTTCTGTCTCGGCCCGATTTCATGGTTTCTGACAAACTGACAATTGCGCGGTCGTGCAACACTGTACCCAAATAAAATGTATGTCTTTTTCCCCACAAATAGAGCTTTCCTTTGGTGGTATTTGATCACCTCTGCGTTTTTTTTTTTGTTTTTGCACACTATAAACAAAAAAAGTTTTTTTCTGAATGAAAATGTTTTCAGTTGAATATCAGCACCACATCCCGGGGAAAAGTGTGCACAAAAAAGAAAAAGGTTGGGACTTTGAAGGTGCTGAAAACCTCCCCCTGCAATAACTAGTATTCCTTTTTAAAAATATAACATCCTTTTATTAGATTTGTTAAAATGTGTCTCAAAAAGACATAAGACACTAAAACATAATGTACCAGCATCATACTACTAGGCCCCATACACTCGACCCCTTGTCTCAAAAAGGTACAGTATCCTGATCAGATATAACATTAATATCAAGGATTAAATCAGTCTGGGGAAATAAAAACCAAGAAGACAACAAACTAACACGTTTCACCTTGTCTGCTTCTTCAGGCAGTTTTTGAGGTAAGGCAGATGGGTAAGTAGAGATAAATTTTAGTATATATTGGTTCTGAAGTGCCCAATAAGGGCACAAAACACCTTCCCCCCTCAAGCACTATATGTAAATCAGGCGTCAGTCCAGATATCAAACGGGCAAGCAAATTAGCCCAGAAGAGGAGGGGCCCTCACCAGAATGTGCCAAAAGGAGATGAAAATTTGCTCTTGCCATTCGACATTCAAAAATCAGGCACTATAAAGGCAGTATCAATTCAATTCAGGGACATAGGGCCAAGACGAGCCTCCATGACCAAGATGAAACGCACAATATCAAAATCTTCTTTCCCTATAAGAAAATTCCTCTTGTTCCCTTCAACATGAATGGAAACCTGGCTGTGTCATGGAAAAGCACCTCCCAGCAAAGACCCACTATAAACAAACAAAAAAAAAAGGGAACGATAATTTTGAAAAAAAGAAAACAATTTTTTACTTTCTGCTATAGAATATATCCAATAAAAAAAAAAAAAAAATGTAAAAAAATCAAATTTTATCAGTTTAGGTCATCATGAATTTTGCTACATAAGCGTATATTGATTGGTTTGTGCAACGAGTTATCTCGTCTACAAACTATGGGATATTTTTAAATTATTTATTTTTTGTTTACAAAAAATAAAAGTTAACATAACATCTTGGTACACATGTTTAGTAAAGAATTATAAAACATAGCTGTGATACTCCAACTATTAACAATGTATCAATGTTAATATGGGAACAGTGATACCGGTAATACGTATAGGTATATTATATATATACATACATATACACATATATATATATATATATATATATATATATATATATATATATATATATATATATATATATATATATATATATACATACATATACACACACACACACACACACACACACACACATACATACATACATATATATACACACAGCTTTAAAAAGCCAAAGACAAACATTCAAAAATTGTACCATGATCGGACCAAGGAGACCATTTTTTTTTATCATAATAAGGCATAGTGTGGTAAAGGGTATAAAAAAAGTTGAACTCAACCTGATAGAACACCTTTGGGGTGAATTAGAGCGGAGACCTTCTCGTCCAACATCAGTGCCTGACCTCACAAATGCTCTTCTGGAAGAATGTTCAAACATTCCCATAGACACCCTCCTAAACCTTGTGGACGGCCTTCCCAGAAGAGTTGAAGCTGTTATAGCTGCAAAGGGAGTGCCAAACTCAATATTGAACCCTCCGGACTAAGTCTGGGATCCCATTAAGGTTCATGCGCGTGTAAAGGCAGGTGCCCCAATACTTTTGGCAATATAATGTATGTAATGGTGGTGCGTTGCTCCTTTAAAAATAGGGTTGCTCACATTTATGCGTTGTGGTGCGTTGACAGATGGTTCATGGTGAATAAGCTGCCCCTAACTGCCTTAAGACATCGTAACGGAAGGCTGTTTTGTGAATGTGTCCTCCAACAGCCCTGCCCCCCATAAAAATATATGCACCCTTGTTAAATGTGGTGCAATGTACATTATATTGAGGGATATATAGGACCTATGTGTATATACCTGTGTGACACCGTGGCTGAAGACCGATTCCTGAAAGGAACGTATTTTAATCAGGGGGAGTTAAATCACTCCGGAGAGAATTCTAAGCCTTGAAAATCTCACCCCGACATCTTCTGCAGTTTAATAAAACGCAGGTCATTAGCGGCGCAGTCTTGTGATTTTACGGCTGAGGGCCCGCACTCCATTCCCATCTCACTGAACTCCCTAATATATATTTTTATATTATAAATCCATTAGCCGTCATTTGTAATAGTTACATTCCCTAAAACTATTCATTAGTACAGTTAATGAAAAGTGTCTCGGAACATTAATTGCGGGAGATGAGGCGCGGTCCCCATCACTTGTAGGCCACTGTCGGGCAGGGGGGGGGGGGAGGGATATTTAAATATAATAACAGGCTCTTAAATCCAAATTAGGGCATTTCTTCATCAACTTTCACCCTATTTGTAGAAGATGGGGGGAAAGGGGGAGGGGGGAGGAACAATGGATGTAATAACTCACAGTAAACACAAAATTATCCCCTTCGAGCTTGTAAATGGTATTGTTCTATTTCTGTAGAGCCTAAACCACGTCCTTCGGGTTGACACGCAGCTTGTTTGGACCAGCTTAAAACTTAAAAACACATTCTTCATATCTCAGTGCCCCACATGAGAAACAAAGAATCAGCCAAGGTCAGGGTAGGCGGCACAGGAATGGTGGACCTCAGTTTGTACCGTCTACCCTTACCTTACCTTGCATCCAAACCACCACTACCCCTATGCTGCCTGCCCTGACTTCAGCTTTTCTTTAGACTTTATTCCTCTGTTGTCTGCCCTGACTTCAGCTTTTCTTTAGACTTTATTCCTCTGTTGTCTGCCCTGACTTTTCTTCAAGCTATACTCCTGTGCTGCCTGCCCTGACTTCAGCTTGTCTTTAAACTATACTCCTGTGCTGCCTGCCCTGACTTCAGCTTGTCTTTAAACTATACTCCTGTGCTGCCTGCTCTGACTTCAGCTTGTCTTTAAACTATACTCCTGTGCTGCCTGCTCTGACTTCAGCTTTTCTTCAAACAATACTCCTGTGCTGCCTGCTCTGACTTCAGCTTTTCTTCAAACCATACTCTTGTGCTGACAAAGAATTTAGCAAATTTAAAGTGTATCCTCACAGGGTGACACTGTGGATACACAAGTAGTAACTTGTGCCAACATCCCAATACTGTTTAGAAGAGAAATTGAAACTAGGAAAATGGACTTTATAGGCACACACATAGGAGGTCCTATGCGTGTGCCTATAAAGTCCCTTTTCCTAGTTTCAATTTCTCTTCCACACTCCTGTGCTGCCTGCCCTGACTTCAGCTTTTCTTCAGACTATATTCCTCAGTTGTCTGCCCTGACTTTAGCTCGCCTTTAGACTATACCCCTGTGCTGCCTGCCCCGACTTCAGCTTTTCTTCCAACTATTCTCCTGTGTTGCCTGCCCAGGCTTCAGCTTTTCTTTAAACTATACTCCTGTGCTGCCTGCCCTGACTTCAGCTTTTCTTCCAACTATTCTCCTGTGCTGCCTGCCCAGGCTTCAGCTTTTCTTTAGATTTTATTCCTCTGTTGTCTGCCCTGACTTCAGCTTTTCTTCCAACTATTCTCCTGTGCTGCCTACCCTGACTTCAGCTTGTCTTTAAACTATACTCCTGTGCTGCCTGCCCTGACTTCAGCTTGTCTTCAGACTATATTCCTCTGTTATCTGCCTTGATTTCAGCTTTCCTTTAGACTATACCACTTGCTGCCAGCCCTGACTTCAGCTTTTCTTCAAACCATACTCCTGTGCTGCCTGCCCTGACTTCAGCTTTTCTTTAAACCATGCTCCTTTGCTGCCTGCCCAGGCTTCAGCTTTTCTTCAGACTACATTACTCTGTTTGCCCTGACTTCAGCTTGCCTTTAGACTATACCCCTATGCTGTCTGGCCCTGACTTCAGCTTTTATTCAAACTATTCTCCTGTGCTGCTTGCCTGACTTTAGCTTGTCTTCAGACAACGCAACTGTGCTGCCTGCCCTATCCTCCACCTGTCTGCAGACTATATAAAGAAGATTACTATTGATAAAATGCACATAAACATTATATGAATGTTAATAAAACTAAAGATCCTTTGCTGTCTACACTGACCTTTGTGCCACTGCTCCTGTACTGCCTACCCTGACCTCACCTTGTCATGAGATGACTACTCACTCTGACCTTAACTTGTCCTAAGACTCTGCTTTCGTGCTGTATGCTCCGACCGCAGCTTTGTGTTCAAACCACAGATTCCGGTGCTGCTTGACCTGACCTCAGTTTGTCTAGAGATAATTACTCCCTCTGACCTTGGCTTGTTTTCAGACCCTGCTTTTGTGCTGCCTGCTCTGACTTCCGATTTGTGTTTACACCACACTCTGATGCTGCCTTCTGAACTCAGCTTCTCTTGAAACTACCGCTCCTGGGCTGCCTGCTCAAACAATGATTGCGCTGCCTGCCCCAACCTCAGCTTTGTTTTCATACCATAGCTCCTGAGCCGTCTACTCTGACCTCAACTTGCCTTCAAACCACGGCTCCTGCTTTTGCCTGTCCCACTTCCTACAGATCTTCATCTCTCGACAAGTAAATCTACTGGGTGTAGCAAGAGTTTGACACTTATATTTAAATAATCATTGATGCCCTAATGGGTGGAGTTGAGAACCCCTGGCCTGCTGAAGCGGGGGATTCCCAAAACATCACATTATAGCACAACAGTAGTTTGGCCATCAACTTAGACGAGGAGTGAACGAAAGCTTTGGGGGAAGATAAGCTTCGCCCCTTCTTTATGTTACTTCCATCGTCTACAGTATTTCTAATGTGACGCATTACTTTTTAATCTATTTACAGAACAGGCATTGGGATACACTACAGATCTACCACAGAAATGCTAAACACAGAATAGCACAGAACTCTTCATAGCCACCCATCTGTAGACTCGGCCCCCCAGAAGCTTCCTGCGTTACACTGTATCACTATCTTCTTTCTTTCATCTCCTCCATCCTTTGAAGAAGGATGACTAGGATAGGGCAGCCTTGCGTAGCCTGATGAAAGCTAATGATGTGACCGTTAGGAGCACTGCTTGCCATAAAGGGAGGTGCCGTAATGAGCACATCTGATCGTCACAAGCCATAGTCATCACACAAAGCTATATCCTTTTGCATTTGATGCCCCTTTCATTGGATGAAAGAAAAGCCTTTGCCATGTGTAAGAAGATGGAGATGAAGTAAGAACTAATTAGCTACCGTTTGATGCTTCTGGTTAAACACCTGCCCACATACAAATATCTTACAACCCCTACCCTTACCTAATCCTACAAGCCCTAGCAAGACTCCTGTTTCATGGCAGGTTTCTATTATTATAAACACATAGGCGTTGCCAGGACCGGGATCACCTGCAGGTGGAACTGTGCTTCTCAGAGCGGAAGGTTGTAGTTCCGGTGTCCACCAGCGGGTGTCTCCAAGCAGCCATAAGATCCCAGTAATCAGTTTCCACCTGATGCTGGTTGCTGAGAGGGTATTTAGGTCCTCTACTACTAGTTCCCACCTGCTCCAGTGTTTTGCTCTGCTGCCAGAGACTGTGTGCCAATTATTCTGATCCTGACCCAGATCCTGCTCTCTGCCCTGCATCCTGTGCTCTACTGCCTCTTATCCTATTGTTCCTGATCCCAGTCCTGGTCCCCCCTTCCCATCTGTTCCCTGCATCTCTAGTTTACACGGTTGATGTGTGTTCTCCATTTTGTGTATCTATTGTATTATAGTCAGTTTGGCTTTCGTTAGGTTGCTAGTTTGATTTTGTTTGTCATTTGTGTATGGTTCACTTATAGCTTTATGTTTGCTGTGTTTTCTGTGTGCTGGTGTTTGTATGGGTTTTGTTTCACTGATTTTGTTTGGTCGTCAAAACTGCATGAAAATTAGTTCTGTGCGAATGGGCCAAAAGCGATTGTTCTCAGGCTATATTCTGTGCAGATCAAATATTATTCATTAAAAAAGTAAAAACCGTGTACACAGGGAAAATACTGCATTATGACCACTAGATGGTGCTGAGTATCATAGGAAATAGGTATGCTCCTTGGCACCATCTAGTGACCACAATGTGGTATTTTGCCCATTCACACTATTAAATAAATAATATTCATTCCGCAGAGAATATAGCCCGGGAACATTCAATTTTTACAATCAGCTTCAACGGACAAACTTTTTATAAATGCATCCCAAGATGTTAAGTGATGTTCACTTGTAGTTTCTTTTTCCACTTATACTGAATTCTACAATTTCCATGAACCATCTCAAAGCTACTGATAGTCATTTAGTGACTTTTAGAGTACCCATCAGAGCCTCACCTAACACAAGTGTCCCCATCAGAGTCACCCCTTACATCAGTGTACCCATCAGAGTCCCCCCTACATTGATGTCCCCCCCAGAGTCCCCCTTATATCAGTATCCCCGTGAGAATCCAGCCTTACATCAGAGTCCCCCCCTTATAACAGTGTCTGCATCAGAGTCGCCCCTTAAACCAGTATCCCCATCAAAGTCTCCCCTTACACCAGTGTCCCCTACAGAGTCACCACTTACATTGGTGTAAGGGGCAACTCTGATGGGGACACTGGGGTCAGGGGCGACTCTGATGGGGACACTGGGGTAAGGGGCGACTCTGATGGGGACACTGGGGTAAGGGGCGACTCTGATGGGGACACTGGGGTAAGGGGCGACTCTGATGGGGACACTGGGGTAAGGGGCGACTCTGATGGGGACACTGGGGTAAGGGGCGACTCTGATGGGGACACTGGGGTAAGGGGCGACTCTGATGGGGACACTGGGGTAAGGGGCGACTCTGGTGGGGACACTGGGGTAAGGGGCGACTCTGGTGGGGACACTGGTGTAAGGGGCGACTCTGGTGGGGACACTGGTGTAAGGGGCGACTCTGGTGGGGACACTGGTGTAAGGGGCGACTCTGGTGGGGACACTGGTGCAAGGGGCGACTCTGATGGGGACACTGGTGCAAGGGGCGACTCTGATGGGGACACTGGTGCAAGGGGTGACTCTGATGGGGACACTGGTGCAAAGGGCGACTCTGATGGGGACACTGGTGCAAGGGGCGACTCTGATGAGGACACTGGTGCAAGGGGCGACTCTGATGGGGACACTGGTGTAAGGGGAGACTCTGATGGGGACACTGGTGTAAGGGGAGACTCCTATGGGAACACTTGTGTAAGGTGAGGCTCTGATGGGGACCCTGATGTAAGGGGTGACTCTGATGGGGACACTAGTGTTCCCATCAGAGTCTCACCTTACACAAGGGTCCCCATCAGAGTCTCCCCTTATATCAGGGTGCCCATCAGAGTCGCCCCTTACACCAGTATCCCCATCAGAGTCACCCCTTACATTAGTGTCCCCATCAGAGTCCCCCTTTTATCAGTGTCCCCATCAGAGCCTCACCTTACACAAGTGTCCTCATCAGAGCCTCCCCTTATATAAGTTTCCTCATCAGAGTCGTCCCTTACATCAGTTTCCCCATCAGAGTCCCCCTTACATTGATGTCCCCACCAGAGTCCCCCCTATATCAGTATCCCCGTGAGAATCCAGCCTTACATCAGAGTCCCCCTTATATTAGTATCTGCGTCAGGGTCGCCCCTTAAACCAGTATCCCCATCAGAGTCTCTCCCCTTACATCAGCCTCCCCATGCTGTTGGGGGCAGCAGGAAAGCGGAGACTGTGCACATCAGCTGCAGACTGGGTAAAATCTTGCGGTGGGCTTCATGTGGCCTACAGGCCGTAGTATAGAGACCCCTTATCTAAGCAAAATGACAGACTTGTATCAAGAAGACGAAGGAACAGTAAAGCGCAATCACAGTGCGGTGCTATAAATCAGGTGGCAGAGCCCACATATCTAATAAAGAGATATGACTGCACCAATGAACACAAATGATTACACACACAGTATGATAAACAGAAGAAAAGCTAAATAATTCAACATGAATTATGGATATTGAAGCCAAGATGTTTAAAGAACTTAGTTTTGGGTGGTGTATGCGGGGGTTAAACCTTCATGGGGGGGGGGTTACAATTTCTAGGAGATTTAATTGCTATTTAAAAAAATTGTTGGGAGACTATGAGGAGGTCATACACAGGGAATTCTGGGAGAAGCTAGAGGCGCAGTGATGTCATCACACGATCCTCCTGATTAATAAATTCTCCGATAATTAATAATTGATCCTGAGGTGAGGGGGGTGACAAAACCCAGTGAAATTATCTGGAAAACACTTTGATAAATTCCTGACACGCAGACACTTTTCGGGACATTTATTAAAGTATTTTATGACCTCTCTGCGGCTGACAAGTCCAATCAAGACGAGACCATCAATAATGACATGATCAATAACGGCACGCAGGTCCTTCTCCGATCTGGGAAGATTGATTTCTGTCACATCATCAGATAATCGTCATTCCTCCACAAAGTCATGTAACGCAGGAAGAGGCTCCTGGCAATCCTCCAACTTCATCACTTATCTAAGATCGAGGACGAAGAGGAGCGGAGAGCCGGGAGGAAGATAAAGGAAGACTCCACCTGGGATCAGAGGAAGTGTCACGTACCTGGTGGTAGAGCCCGATATGCAGAGGACGGCCTCTCTTACACCTCCGACTCGGGGCCCCTGGAAGAGCAGACAGCGCGGGAAGTGCAGAGTCACACGAGTGCCTGGCAGGATCGCTGACAGCAGAGCTGGACTGGAACTCCTGGTGAGACTGTGGAGGAACACTGACATAGCGGTAAGCAGGACGCTGGAACGGACTGGTACTGGAACACCGCAGGCTGAGGAGCAGATGCAGCTACAGGTGGGATGGATGCTCTCCAAAGGCTGGAGAGAAGGCAGGTACAGGCAGGCTTACATCAGTGTCCCCATCAGAGTGGCTTTTTACATCAGTGTCCCCATCAGAGCCTCTCCTTACACCAGTGTCCCCATCAAAGTCTCCCCGTACACCAGTGTCCCCATCAGAGCCTCTCCTTACACCAGTGTCCCCATCAGAGCCTCCTCTTACACCAGTGTCCCCATCAGAGCCTCCCCTTACACCAGTGTCCCCATCAAAGTCTCCCCTTACACCAGTGTCCCCATCAAAGTCTCCCCTTACACCAGTGTCCCCATCAAAGTCTCCCCTTACACCAGTGTCCCCATCAGAGTTTCCCCTTACATCAGTGTCCCCCTCAGAGCCTCCCCTTACACCAGTGTCCCCATCAGAGCCTCCCCTTACACCAGTGTCCCCATCAGAGCCTCCCCTTACACCAGTGTTCCCATCAAAGCCTCCCCTTACACCAGTGTCCCCATCAGAGCCTCCCCTTACACCAGTGTCCCCATCAGAGCCTCCCCTTACACCAGTGTCCCCATCAAAGCCTCCCCTTACACCAGTGTCCCCATCAAAGTCTCCCCTTACACCAGTGTCCCCATCAAAGTCTCCCCTTACACCAGTGTCCCCATCAGAGTTGCCCCTTACACCAGTGTCCCCATCAGAGTTTCCCCTTACATCAGTGTCCCCATCAGAGCCTCCCCTTACATCAGTGTCCCCATCAGAGCCTCCCCTTACATCAGTGTCCCCATCAGAGCCTCCCCTTACACCAGTGTCCACATCAGAGTCTCCCCTTACACCAGTGTCCACATCAGAGTCTCCCCTTACACCAGTGTCCACATCAGAGTCTCCCCTTACACCAGTGTCCCCATCAGAGTCTCCCCTTACATCAGTGTCCCCATCAGAGCCTCCCCTTACATCAGTGTCCCCATCAGAGCCTCCCCTTACATCAGTGTCCCCATCAGAGCCTCCCCTTACATCAGTGTCCCCATCAGAGCCTCCCCTTACACCAGTGTCCCCATCAGAGCCTCCCCTTACACCAGTGTCCCCATCAGAGTCTCCCCTTACACCAGTGTCCCCATCAGAGTCTCCCCTTATACCAGTGTCCCCATCAGAGTCTCCCCTTATACCAGTGTCCCCATCAGAGCCCCCAAACACAATTGTCCCTATCAGAGTCTCCCCTTACATTAGTGTCCCCATCAGAGTCGCCCCCTACATCAGTGTCCAGGACAAGTCAGAGACAAGTCAGGATCTGATGCAGAGGCTGAAGCAGAGTCAGGGTACAGGCCGGATCGGGGCTGGCAATGAGGTAGCACAAGGAGCAGGCAGGTGCAGAGTCAGAGACAAGCCGGAGTTGGGTGCAGGCAGAATGCAGGAACATCAGGAACAAGCCGGGTCCAACAACAGGAACAGATATCAGATACTGGATGGCAGGGACACACGGGGAACGCTATAGAGAAGACAGCGTTGAGTCTGGGTGCTGACCCAATTTAAATAGCCTATTTTGGCGCCATGAATGTGCACGTGCGTGCAGGCGCACCCGCGGCATTCTCCTAACAGGAATTGAAGGCTCAGGACGTCTTCTGCGCCTACCATCTTGGTTGCTGGCATGCCCTTCCTGACAGGAAAGAAGAAGATTGTCAAATGGATCATCACTGACAACGACACCCCAATCATCATTTCCCTTCCAGAAAACTCTCAAACTGGATTGTCCTGTAAGTGGAGAAAACCACCCATCCCTCTACACATAGGAGGACATACATTACCCATCCTTCTACACATAGGAGGACATACATTACCCATCCCTCTACACATAGGAGGACATACATTACCCATCCCTCTACACATAGGAGGACATATATTACCCATCCCGCTACACATAGGAGGACATACATTACCCATCCCTCTACACATAGGAGGACATACATTACCCATCCCGCTACACATAGGAGGAGGACATACATTACCCATCCCTTTACACATAGGAGGACATGTATTACCCATCCTTCTACACATAGGAGGACACACGCTATATTGTCAAAAGTATTTGGACGCCTGCCTTTACACGCACATGAACTTTAATGACATCCCAGTCTTAGTCTGTAGGGTTCAATATTGGGTTGTCCCGCCCTTCGCAGCTATAACAGCTTCAACTTTTCTGGGAAGGCCGTCCACAAGGTTTAGGTGTGTGTCTATGGGAATGTTTGACCATTCTTCGAGAAGAGCATTTGTGAGGTCAGGCACTGATGTTGGGTGAGAAGACCTGTCTCGCAGTCTCCACACTAATTCATTCCAAAGGTGTTCTATCGGGTTGAGGTCAGGATTCTGTGCAGGCCGGCCAAGTTCCTCTACCCCTAACTCACTCATTCGCGTCTTTATGGACCTTGCTTTGTGCACTGGTGGGCAGTCATTTTGGAACAGGAAGGGGCCGTCCCCAAACTGTTCCCACAAAGTTGGGAGCATGAAATTGTCCAAAATGTCTTGGTATGCTGACGCCTTAAGAGGTCCCTTCACTGGAAATAAGGGGCCAAACCCAACCCCTGAAAAAAACAACACCACACCATAATCCCCCCTCCCCCCACACCATAATCCCCCTCCACCAAATGATTTGGACCAGTGCACAAAGCAAGGTCCATAAAGACATGGATGAGAGAGTTTGGGGTGGAGGAACTTGACTGGCCTGCACAGAGTCCTGACCTCAACCCGACTGGGAAGACTGCGAGCCAGGCCTTCTCATCCAACATCAGTGCCTGATCTCACAAATGCTCTTCTGGAAGAATGGTCAAACATTCCTATAGACACACTCCTAAACCTTGTGGACAGCCTTCCCAGAAGAGCTGAAGCTGTTATAGCTGCAAAGGGCGGAGACAACTCAATATTGAACCCTACGGACTAAGACTGGGATGTCCACTTTATTAGGTCCCCCTTGCTAGTAGCGGTTTTTGCCTCGGGCGGCCGCATCACTGGATTGTGGGACAGCGGGATTGTGTGTCTGTTTATTAAAAGACTTTTAATAAACTGAAAAACAAAAAAAGTGGAACTCCGCTTTAAATCCCCCTTTCTTCCCCATTCTGAGGCTCGGTTTGAACTTCAGCAAGTTGTCTTCACCTTGTCTAGATGCCTAAATGCATTGAGTTGCTGCAATGTGATTGGCTAATTAGCAATTTGTGTTACTAAGCAATTGAAAGGGTGTACCTAATAAAGCAGCCGGTGAGTGTATATTGCCCATACTGGTACACATGGGATGCCATATACTGCCTATACATCTACACATGGGATGCCATATATTGCCCATACTGGTACACATGGAAGGACATATATTGCCCATACTTCTACACATGGAAGGACATATATTGCCCATACTGGTACACATGGAAGGACATATATTGCCCATACTTCTACACATGGAAGGACATATATTGCCCATACTGGTACACATGGAAGGACATATATTGCTCATACTTCTACACATGGGATGCCATATATTACCCACATCTTTATACATTTATGGCTTGGAGTTCAGCTTTAAAGCACAGTTCCAGTGTTTGCTCTTGCCCCGGTTGACTAGTCGCCAGAATCTCTGCGGGATGCGGGTTCTGATGGATCAGGCCCGGAGCGCCTGTAATCACTATGTTGGCACGCTCTGCGGAGCAGCATTAGACGCCACTTCTGTATTCTCACAGATGTCTCTTATTATGTATAAATTTTTGACGTGGGAAATAAAAACCCCTCTGAGAAGTGAGGCTGGAAGTGACCTGTCACCGGCGTGTCGGATAAAGTCCTCCACAAAGCAGAGAGCGGCCCTTTTTTTTTCCCTCCGTCTGTCATATTTTACGACTACAAAGCGACACGCGAGACAGGAATGCAATTTTCCCTTCAGAGCTCTTAAGAACGTGTACTTATCTGCAATATTCTGAATTTCAATCGTCAGAAAGGTTAAAGAAGAGCCGCGCTCCTGAAGGTCACATCCCCAACGCCAAGAAATTCTAGACAGATCTATTGCCGAAGAAAAAGAAAAAAATAAAACACTTGAAGAGACAGTGGGTGGAATGATTGACCAAAACATAATTAAAGGGTCGGCCTGTTAGAAATGGTATTTCAGGTTTAATAGATGCTGGAGCCCGAGGGCGTCCAAAAACACATTGATCCTGACCTGACTGGGGCAGGTGGGGCCTTCACCGGGGGGCGATATTGAGTTACTTCCACCACTGGAACTGCTCAGAATCATTGTTTTATTTATATTCATTTGTTACATTAAAATTTTCTTATCGATGTTTCTAAAAGTGCACCCGTCATGTCACAATATACAGCAACAGCATCATTTTTCAGAATGTAGAGAGTCACAAGGTGAGAGGCTGCAACATTGTAACTTTGTAGAGTCACAAGGTGAGAGGCTGCAACATTGTAACTTTGTAGAGTCACAAGGTGAGAGGCTGCAACATTGTAACTTTGTAGAGTCACAAGGTGAGAGGATACAACATTGTAACTTTGTAGAGTCACAAGGTGAGAGGCTGCAACATTGTAACTTTGTAGAGTCACAAGGTGAGAGGCTGCAACATTGTAACTTTGTAGAGTCACAAGGTGAGAGGCTGCAACATTGTAACTTTGTAGAGTCACAAGGTGAGAGGCTGCAACATTGTAACTTTGTAGGGAGTCACAAGGTGAGAGGCTGCAACATTGTAACTTTGTGGGGAGTCACAAGATGAGAGACTGCAGCAGGGGCTGATCTGTCTTCGGCTAAATTTAGGTGTGCGGCTAATTTTCTGCACCTCTGAAAAGCAATCCGAAAGCAGCATTTGACAGGCAGTGAGGAGGCAATATGACGCCTCTTCACCCCCTGGCAATATGACGCCTCTTCACCCCCTGTTTTAACCATGTAAATGCCACACCAGTGTTCACAGTGTGTGCCCATTCATTTGAATGGGTCATGTGTGACAGTGGTCTAACACAACAGGGAGGGGGTCATACTTTCAGCGGGCACAAAGCACAACATTGTGACTGCGTCATGTGAAAGCCCCTATCCACTGCCACTGCAGCTTTAAGAGGAACTGCAGTCCCTGTAATGCTGGCCCCGCCATCCCAAGTTTGATGGTCCAGCGCATGCACAGATATGCTGAAGTGCACTACCCATCCTTCAGGACCTGGCACAGCCCTGCAGCAGATCTGCGCATGCACAAATGCAGAGCAATAAGTAAGGTAGGAAACTTTGGTTTGGTCTGCTGTGCACAGACTGAATACAATGTCCTGTGCCATCCTAATCACATCGCGCCCATGCACGCACATGGCGCACCCACACACGACTGCATGATTTTAATGCCCTCCCAACGGCAAACTGCAGTGAGCCCTTAGAAATGTGTGAACACGGCCAAGAACCACACATGGTCATGTAACTTCCATCCAAGCCGGCATCCAATGTGATGGCCCCTCTACACCAGGTTTTGTGATACAGACATTTGGAGCCCCTCTGGTCACAGTAGAGCCCCCCAGAGTGCAGAAGCCCCTGTCACTGCAGGACAGATGAGGGGCGCCGAGGGCCCGGGAACAGAAGCAGCTGACGTGTTTTCCACACATTGAAGGCCAGACAAAGCACATCGAAGGTCTTCACCCCCCCCCCCCAACACAAAGGCCACCAAGGTCCAACGCATTGTGCTCGACAATGACCGAGATCTTCACACCTCATCGCCTTTATTGTCAGTCTGATGTGAGCGGGTCACCCTACGCATACATAAACCTAAAGAGAGCACAACGGAGGGAAACGCTGCATTATTCTGCCCGCTATGCGGCTCCAAATACCAGAAGGACCTTTTCTCATCCAATATGACCATCTTCTGCTGTGAGGTTCAACTGCCCTACAGCCTGTGACCTGCAGCAAGAGTGTGCAATGACTGCGACAATCTTCAACAATGTATCCAGTCCACGTGATAAACAGGAGCTTCAAGATAAAATGTGTAACAAAATGCTCAGAGACAGATGAAAAGCCCTCCGACTTCATGAGGTGGTCTGAAGGACGCCGATGTAACCACGTGTGATGGAGGACATCCAACCTTACATTATGACTCCAGTAGACACGTGCGGTTTGGACATCAAAATTTAGACAAAATTTTCATTATTCAGATGTATCCGAATTTATGAATCGCGATAGTAATGAATATCAGCAAATTCAGAATAAATTATAACAAAACAAAATTATCCAAATTCAAATTTGAAAAATTAATTTGAAATGAAAACCTATTGCAATAAATACAAAAAGGTAGAAAAGTGAAATAAGATGATGATTCCCATTTAGGATGCTGAATAGAATAGAATATGAATAGAAGTTTAGAATAGAATTGAAAAAATAGAAAGAGAATAGAATTCAACAAATAGAATAGAACAGAAAAAAAACTGAATAGAAAAACACAGAATAGAAAATAAAAAAATAGAATAGAATAAAACAATAGAATAGAGTATGAATAGAAGAATATACTAGAATAAAACAGAAAATAATATGATTAGAAAAGTGGAACAGAACAGGAAATAAAAGAATAGAAAAAAACAGAATTGAACAAGCTAGAAAATAAAAGAATAGAAAAGAATAGACTAGAACAGAATAGAAAATGAAGAGAAGAATAGAATACAATAGAATTGAAAAAAAAAAATAGAACAGAAATAAAATGAATGGAATAGAAAATAGAATAAAACACTAGAATAGAACATAAACAGAAGAATATAGTAGAATAGAACAGGAGAGAAAATAAAAAATATAATAGAACAGAATAGAATATGAATATAATAAAACAGAATAGAATATGAATAGCAGAATAGTATAGAATAGGAATTAAGAGAATAGCATAAAACAGAATTTAAAAAAATATAAAAGAATATAATAGATAAAAAAAGAACAGAATAAAGCAGAATAGACTTGAAAAAATAGAACAGAACAGAAAAAAACTGAATAGATAAGAGCAGAAGAGAAAATAAAAAAAATATATATTAGAATAAAACACTAGAATAGAATATAACAGATTAAAATAGAACAGAAGAGAAACTAAAAAATATATAATAGAATAAAACAGAATATAATAGACTATGAATAGAATAATAGAAAAAATAGAATAGAACAGGAGAGAAAATAAAACATATAATAGAACAGAATAGAATATGAACAGAATAAAACAGAATAGAACATGAATAGCAGAATAGAAAATTAGAAAAAATAGAATAGAACAGGGATTAAAAGAATAAAACAGAATTTAACAAAATAAAAAATAAAAGAATATAATAGAACAAAACAGAACAGAATAAAGCAGAATAGACTTGAAAAAAACTGAATAAAAGAGCAGAAGATAAAATAAAAAAATATATTAGAATAAAACACTAGAATAGAATATAACAGAATACAATAGAACAGAAGAGAAAATAAAAAAATAGAATAGAATAAAACAGAATATAATAGACTATGAATAAAAGAATAGAATACAATAGAACAAAACAGAAAAAGAATAGAAGAAAACAGAACAATAGAAAATGAATAGAAGAATAGAATAAAAACACAATAGAAAACAAAAAAATGAATAGAAGAACAAAACATAATAGAATACAAATAAAAAGAAGAGAATACAAATAGAACAGAATAGTATAAAACAAAAACGAATTATTATTAGTATTATGATTATACAGGATTTATATAGCGGTAACAGTTTATTACGCAGTGCTTTACAATATAAAGGGGGGACAGTACAGCATCAATACAGAAGGGACGGGAGGGTCCGGCTCATGGAGCTTACAATCTAAAGCACAGGTGTCAAACTGGCGGCCCTCCAGCTTTTGTGGAACTACAAGTCCCATGAGGCATTGCAAGGCTGACAGTTACATAGCATAAAGGTGTCTATTTTTCTTTCAAAGCAAACAAAAAACAGCACTTTCAGCAGCAAAACGGAGTTGACTTAATTCCAGGAAGCAGAAGACAAAAGTCCTCGGATCCTCAACACAAACATCTCAAAAGGAAACATAAAGAAACGTAAAGTTCATATAGAAGATTTACCCCCAAGGTAAACACAATCCAACTCTGGTTGTTTGGCAGCTCCCAGCACATGTGCACCACTCAGACAGGACTCTTTAACTCCTATTCCTCACACCTAATAATAAGAGCTTCCTGTTTTATGTGCTGCTTCCTGGAGGCTGCTTAACCCCGTAGGGACTGGAGTCCCCATAGTCAGAAGTGGAGGTCCTTTTCCCACCCACTCCGGGCCTCCAAAATTCCAGGTCCAAAATAAGTCTCTACTAATACTGAGTGGACTTCGGGTCAGCCCCAGTGGCGGCTGGTGGGTTCTTCTTTTGGGGGGGGGGGGGGGGCGGCGCGGCACTTAGTCAAACCCCCCTCCCGCATGCGGACGGTCCGGCATCCACCCGCTCGTGTGGCGAGACTGTGGTGTCCTCTTCTCCTCTCCTGGACTGCGGGCAGCGGCGGCTCCGATGTCCGTTCCTAAAGCTTCCCCTGCCGTGTGTCTCCTATTCCGCCAAAGCGCTAGGCATCCGATAGGATCGTCTGACGCTTTAGCCAATCAGAAAACAGGTTTCACGACCTGCCCCCTGATTGGCGGTGAGGAACTTCATTCATTCGCTATAATCACACAACAGGGTGGGATCGGAGTGCAATGCTCTGCGCTCAGAGGCCACTTTTTTTGAAGCCCATTAGAGCCTCTGGCTCTAATCAGGTGCTTCAAAAAAAAAAAAAAAACACCCCCCACCCCTGCATTGGAAGCCATGGTCCGGGTGCTCTGATATGTAGATCATGTAGAGTACATGAAACATTTCCCTTAAAATGGAATGGAATTTATTGTGGATAAATCACCATGGATTTCAATATGTTTGCAGTTTATATGGGACTTTTTTTTAGGTGCAACGAGAAGATAATCCAGAATAATCCAGAAATTTCAATTTCATCATATCCTCATAAAAACATATACAAATATGACCCATATGATGCCGTCCTTATGTTTATAGCGGCATTTGTGTAGCTCCCGACAAGTTTCGCCCTAAAACTGGGCTTCCTCAGGAGATGTTGTTCGCTTAGGGTCAAAGCCTTCCTGGAGTTCAAAAAAGTGTCTCATAAGTCTATAATTGCTAATGGTTCAAAGATCGGTAAGATGCCAAAACCAACATAGAGCTGCAGGCGACCACAGGAGGCAGATCAGGACAGAGAATCTAGTTTGTACGAAAGGGGTACGAGGGCAAGGATTCCACAGCACATGTTGGTTTTGGCTTCTTACCAATCTTTGAACCAATAGTGATTATAGACTTATTAAACAATTTTTGAACTCCAGGAAGGCTTTGACCCTAAGCGAACAACATCTCCTGAGGAAGCCCAGTTTTAGGGTGAAACATGTCGGGATCTACACAAATGCTGCTATAAACATAAGGACTGCATCATATGGGTGATATTTGTATACGTTTTTATCAGAATATGATACTTTGCTTTAATGGCTTGTTAAATAAATATTGAATTCTTTTAATGAAATTTCTGGATTATTTTCGTGTTGCACCTAAAAAGTCCCATATAAACTGCAACCATATTTCCCTTAAAAAGGGACCATAACCCAAATATTGATGCCACATAGCACCCCTCCAGGACCCATCCCTTGGCGTCCTGTACAGAATATACAAAACAAATTCCGAAAACAAATCATTCTAACATAACAAATATGACAAAACTAAATGATTAATTTCACAAACAGATCCAAAACTAAACAAAACGTTTCCATAGTGCATATCTCTAGAAGCCAGAGCCTAACGGGACCTCAGAAGTCACAAGGCCTGCTCTGGCCACTGTATGTATGTATGTATATATATATATATATATATATATATATATATATATATATATGCTCCAGACTCCAAATTATGTCCAAGGGAATCTCTCCGTTCCCAGAAATCAGACACATTCACCAGAAGATGGCTCAGTGGACCCACCATTCATCCGTTAGACAGTAAGGTGGCCTTTGCATTCTCCAGGCACCCCCACAATGTGGCATCTTACCAATATTTGAACCAATAGTGATTGCAGACTTATTAAACACTTTTTTCAACTCTGGGAAGGCTTTGACCCTAAGCGGACAACACCTCCTGAGGAAGCCCAGTTTTGGGGTGAAACATGTCAGGATCTACACAAATGCCGCTATAAACATAAGGACTGCATCATATGGGTCATATTTGTATACGTTTTTATCAGACTATGATACAGTGGAACCTTGTATTACGAGCATAATCCGTTCCAGGAGAATGCTTGTAATCCAAAGCACTCGCATATCAAAGCGAGTTTCCCCATAGAAGTCAATGGCAACGAAGATAATTCGTCCCGCATTGACTTCTATTGCACGCAATAATGCATGTGGCCAGAGGTGGGGGGGGGGCGCCGGAGAGCCTCGAAAATACTCGGGGACCGTTCCGAGTGTCACTGGCACCCCCGCACCTCTGGCCAAATGTGGTACTGCACACTACATTAGCTTGAATTCTGCTCGTCTTGCAGGACAACACTCGCAGAGTCAGGATTTAAAAAAAAAAAGTAGCTTGTCTTTTAAAACGCTTGTTAACCGCGTTACTCGTTAACTAAGGTTCCACCGTACTTTGTTTTAATCTCTGGTTAAATAAATATTGAATTCTTTTAGTGAAATTTCTGAGTTATTTTTGTGTTGCACCTAAAAAGCCCCATATAAACTGCAACACATTCACCGGAAGATGGCTCAGTGGACCCACCATTCATCCGTTTGGACAGTAAGGTGGCCTTCACATTCTCCAGGGGACCCCCACAATCCTTACCAAAACGCATTAACCAGACCGAATCTTTTTTCCATTCGGGGCCCCTGAATGGGGAAGCTTTGTTTGGGAAGGACAGGACGAGAGAGGAAGCCTGACAGATGTTTTGTGGACGGAGAAGCTCTTCTTGATTAGTATATGAAAAGAGAAAAGAGCCTTTATCTCCAACAATGACCTTCCGAAACGGCCAGATGAAGAATGAAGGAAGCTGGAACCCGGACCAAATCTATGCAATATGCAAATACGCCGCGATTGTCCGCGAAACAAGACGTGCCAACTGTAATCCCACAATATGCAAATCTCCCCCGGAACCCTTTCTTAGCCGCTGAAAAGAAAATTAAATCTGCATTATGGTCTATAAGTGGCCACCTTCAGTATCAAATCCTCGGAGACCCGGCATGCAAATTAAAGTGGGCGAGAGGGCATCCTGCGTCCAACCAGCCTACCCAACACGACCCAATCCAGGCCTGCTACAGCTGGAAAGATGGCAGAGATTTCACAGATGCTTATCAAATTCTGTAGATACTGATAAAAAAATAGGCTCCCTGCAGGGTAAGCCAGGAAGGAAATGTTTATACCACAAAATGTAGCACTTATTTATACGCTATAATACCAAAAGTATCGGGACGCCTTTACAGAACTTTAATGACATCCCAGTCTTAGTCCGTAGGGTTCAATATAGAGTTGGCTCCGCCCTTTGCATCTATAACAGCTTCAACTCTTCTGGGAAGGCCGTCCACAAGGTTTAGGAGGGTGTCTATGGGAATGTTTGACCATTCTTGAGGTCAGGCACTGATGTTGGCTGGAGTTCTGCTTTGAAAGTCTCCATTCTGATCCAGCCTGCAGCCAGCCATTCATTTACTAAACCTGAAATCGTTTTATTTATTTTTTTTTAAATGTCAAATTTGTCTTCAATCAATATCTACAGTGACTGGATCACATGTGTGACTTTTTTTTGTAGTTTTGGATGGAGAGGGTACGTGTTAAATCCCCTGTCAGGTTTTTATTGTTGTCTGTATCCCTGTTGGGGGAAATTCTCCTTCATTCTGATCACAGGAAGTGCCGTGCGTCACATTGTAACATCAGCCGGGTTAGAAGATTGTAGGATTGTAGCGGCTCCCAATATCTCTTCTCCAGCAGCGGTAAAGTGAAATGAAACATTGTTGCAATCTAGTGACAGAGTCGCCATGGGCCAAGTCATCTGAAAGTGGAAGACCCCTTCAAATGTTCCCTCTATAGCCCCAGTCAGCTGCTGAGCCTCATTCACATGATACACACCGTCAGTGCGGGACAAAGTCACCTAGAGCCCAGGGGGAACGTAACAAACTGCCCCTCCCCCCAAGATGTATGAGCATTATGTGTCAGCAAAAAGTCCCCCTCCCAAAAGAAATCTGGCACTAATCTGCACGACGACCCCATAATCATAAATTCTCCTCCCTCCCAGCACAAATCTCCGCCCCCTTCATCCCCCCAGCACAAGTACCCCCCCCCCACCCCCCCAAAAAATTCCCCTCGTAGCACAAATCCTCCACTTCTCAAAATTTCCCCTCTGAGTATTCCAAATCCCCCTCCCAGCATAGCACAAATATCCCCCCATGCCCCCTCCTAGCACAAGCACCCCCCCAATCATCTCCTCCTAGAATCACTCCCCACCCTCACTGCCATACCATACCAGGTCACCTAAAGCCCAGGATGAACAAACTGCACCCCCAAAGATGCATGAGCATTATGTGTCAGCAAAAATCGCCCCCCCAAGATGCATGAGCTTTATGTGTCAGAAAAAATCCCCCCCCCCAAGATGTATGAGCATTATGTGTCAGCAAAAATCCCCCCCCTAAGATGTATGAGCATTATGTGTCAGAAAAAATCCCCCCCCAAAAAAGAAATCTGGCACTAATCTACACGATGACTCCCTAATCATAAATTCTCCCCCCTCCCAGCACAAATCTCCGCCCCCTCCATCTCCCCAGCACCGCTCCTAGCACAAATCCTCCACCCCTCAAATTTCCCCTCCGAGTACTCCAATTCCCCCTCCTAGCACAAATATCCCCCTCATCTCCCCTCCTAGCACAAGCACCCCCCAATCACCCCTACTAGCACAAATTCACCCTTCCTCCAAAAAAAATATCTTCCCAGCGTCACTCTCCACCATACCATACCAGGTCACCTAATGCTCAGGGTGAACAATCTGCGTCACCCAAGATGTATGAGCATTATGTCTCAGCAAAAATCCCCAGCCCAAAATAAATTGGGCATTAGGCTGCATGATGAACCCCCAAGCATAAATTCTCCCTCCTCCAGGCACAAATCTCTGCCCCCTCCATCTCCCCAGCACAAATGCCCCCCCCCCCCCTAAAAATGACCCCTCATAGCATCCTCCACCTCTCAAATTTTCCCTCTGAGTATTCCAAATATCCCTCCCAGCATAGCACAAATATCGCCCCACCCCCCTCCTAGCACAAGCACCCCCCAATCATCCCTCCTACCAAAAAAGAATTCCCCTAGCATCACTCCCCCCTTTGAAACAATTTTTGTGTATACGCATAAATTGACCTTTAGGAATTGCAGGTTTCCATTGCGGATGGTGACAGCTTCTGACAGCAATCTATCCATTCCTGTCAGTGGTTTTGAAGTGGGTTTTGGTTCTAAGCTTGTCACCATCCCTGAAAATATGCAGGTCCAAAAAAATCAGCTTGTTGGTCATGTATGTTAACTGTAAATTCCATCACATACTTGTTATTGTTCATATATCCAATGAATTCATTTAAAGGTAGCGGCTGTCCAATATGTCATATATCACTAAATGAATCGAGGTGGATTTTCGAACTTCAGACTCTCACACCGCTAGGGTTAAATATTGAGCTTTATCTTAATTGTTTCATCAATAATTATTAATTCATAGATTTTTGGGTTAAAATAATCTTCTCTGGCAACTATGGAATTTTTAAATTCATTTAATAATATGCACACTTGAGTTCATTACCAATATGTACACAATATAACGGGGTACTGACATTTATAGGTAATGTTGATCCAGGGAAAATCTGATTGTCTCTCTGGGATCAGGAAGGAATTTTTTTCCCTGCTGTAGCAAATTGGATCATGCTTTTCTGGGGGTTTTTTCGCCTTCCTCTGGATCAACTGTGGGTATAGATAGGATGGGATTGTATGATATTTTTTATTTTATTTATTTTATGGTTGAACTAGATGGACTTGTGTCTTTTTTCAACCTAAACTATGTAGCTATGTAACTATGTAATATAATCATCCAGCCAATTCACAGATTATGTTTTCTATGTTTTATCATTTTTCTTAATTATTATTTTTTTTTATTTAACTTAAATCATTAACACAACAGGAAAGTTTGATACATTGGCCACTAGGTGGCCTCAGGATCAACTCGCTACTCCTATGGAGTCAGTCTCTAATAAACTGAGATTTTGTCCTGTCACTTTATATTTGACCACTAGATGCCTTAAGATTTTCCAGCTCTACTTTTATATAAAATTTAAAATCGTGATATTTTTGATTAAAGTTTTATTGAAAGCTATATTTAAGTTTGCATGCTTTGTTCTTTAACTGTTTTTTATTTAATGGTTTTTGTATGCTTATGGCTGTTAAATAATAGATTGTGAGGACCCCTGAGTAAATAGCAGGTAATAAATCACTATTGGGTAGATCTAGTCATGTGATCTATGGTAAGGGTATAAATGTCCTTAACCAAAATGGCGGAATTAGAGCTTCCTGATGACGGCCCATTTGATTGGCTGAAACGCGTTGAGGCTTGATCGCGTCACACTTCCGCCCACCATTTGTTTCCGGGATTCAAGCAATAACCGCGGCATCGCTTATGGGCCGGTTTCCGGAAAAAAATCACCCGCTATTCACACCAGGTGCCAAGCCACCGGCACCCTTACATGTGAATTCAACTATTTTGATTTTAAAATAAACCTTTTAAATGGTATTGCCCAATGAAGTCCCTTCTTTCAAGTTTCCTTCTACTTTCCCGAGGTATATCCACTCCAGGAACCATCAGCTTAAGAAAACCTTCAGGGGTCTCCCCACACGCTTATCTGACCATACTAGAGATGGTTGGTCCTTATTGAAGGGTGAGTTTAAATCCATGTTGGGGGCACCTTGTCTGAGCACCAAGAAACACGGATTTCGTTATTTTTGAGCACCAATTATCACTTGATTGGGATTGTTGTTAACGTGACTACAGTGTTGTCATTATAATGTTATGTTATCTGTTTATTTACTAATATTTAGCACTTAACGCGGCCTATTCATTTATTTTTAACTGTACTGCTTAGCTGATTTTTTTTATTCATGAAAGTGTACGTTTTCCAAAATTAATTGAGTCTGCAAGACCGCTGCGCAAATACCGTGTGACATAAAATATTGCAACAGCCGCCATTTTATTCTCTAGGGTCGCTGCTAAAAAAATATCATATATATATCTATCTATATATAGATATATAGATAGATAGATATATAGATCTATCTATCTATCTATCTATCTATCAACTATATATATATATATATATTTATAATTTTATATATATATATATATATATATATATATATATATATATATATATATATATATATATATATATATATATATATATATATATATATATATGTTTGGGGGTTCTAAGCAATTTTCTAGCAAAAATCCTGATGTTAACTTGTAAGCAACAAGTGTCTGAAAAAGGCTTGGTCTTCAAGGGGTTAAGCTTTGACAATAATACCTGATTGGTTACTATGCAGAGCTGCACCAGTTTTAGTAAATCTCCCCCTTTGTGTCTATGAAAAGAAAGAACTCCTAAAACATTTACAAGTATTTCCTGTATCCGCAGTAATACTCAGATAAATATCGGTCATTGTGTATGGTGTCCGCCATCTTAGGCTCGGGGAGGCTGAGCAGAAAAAATGGCAGAGATCCGCCATGTGAAGGGAGACATCGCTTCCCAGAATTATCTCCCTTATCTGCTCTTCTGAGAAAGGCCAAAACTTCTGTCTGGAAACATTTACTGTCAGTTTGTTTTTGGGGTTTTTTTTTTTTTTTGCATACACTGTGTTATAATGATGTATACTTACTGGTCCTTTGATCAATACTACTGACTCAGTGCAGGTTCTGGGAAAGAAAACTCTTCAAGAGAAAACAGTTAATAGGAGGACAGCAATGAGATTTAAAGGACTGAAACACAGACAATGAAAACACTTTCAGAAACTATTCAAATTAAAAAAATAAAAAGTAATAACATTTTATATATATATATATTTATTTATTATAATAATAATATTATTAATAAAAAAATAGCAATAATAAGTATTGTTGTTATTATTATTATCATCATTGTTATTATTATTTGTAGTAGAATTATTTTTATATATATAGATATATAGATATATATATATATAAAATTAATTCTACTACAAATAAATAATAATGATGATAATAATAAGAGATGATAATAATAATAACAACAATACTTATTATTGCTATTTTTTTTATTAATAATATTATTATTATAATAAATAACAAATATTATCTATAATAATAATATTATATATTTATTATTATTATTATTATTATTAATAATAATAATTATTATTATTATTAATAACAATAATTATTATGGCTAGTATTTTTATTATTATTATTAATATTATTATTATACAGGATTTATATAGTGTCAACAGTTATGGCAGTGCTTTACCTTGTACAATTACAATACAGTTCAATACAGAAGGGACAGGAGGTCTTCTCTTATTTTCACTATTATAATTATTATTATTATTGCTATTATTATTATTACATCGACAAAAAAATGTTTTTCTCATTTTGGATGATGTTTTCATTGCTTTCTTTGTCCCTAATTGGTAGATTCTCCCTCTCTATAAATGAATGCAGCTCTGTAATCACTATTTTTGTTTTTGGTTTTTTTTGGGGGGGGTAGCTTCTTGCAGTCTCTGTACAGCAAAGCTCAAGGAGAGGAAGCAGGGGGAAGCAGCACATGGAGCCAATCATGTTTCCTGCAGTGCAAGCAGCCATGCAGATTGGAGGGGAGAGCGGAGTGATGGGGAGATGAGATGACATCACTGAGCTTCTTCCCCTTTACCTGTCCAGCAACAGACAGGGGCGGGTCCAGACAATATGGAGTTCAAGGGAAGTGGGTTGACTGATGCCGGCCACTGAGACTGAGGACATCTTGTGGTGGGAAAGAAGTACTGCAGGGGAGAGCTCTGCACTTATAGTTAATATTGCAACAAAAGCTGTTCTGTTTATTTTATCTACTGTATTATTTAAATGTTTCCATTTGCCTTCATCCTGCAGTCAGCCATTCATTTATCTAAACCTGCAATTGGAAAAAAAAATCTACAGCAACAGGGCTGTTCATTCTCATCTTGTTATTTTTGTCCGGAGCTCTGCTGTAAAATGCCCTCTCTGTTTCAGTCTGCAGCAGGATGAGTTCATATGAACCTGAAGGGTCTGGTATGGAATTTAGGGGGACCCCCACGTCATTTTTTTAAAAAATTTTGGCCGGGGTTCCCCTTAATATCCATACCAGACCTGAAGGGCCTGGTATGGAATTTAGGGGGACCCCCATGTCATTTTTTTTTCTAATTTTGGTTCGGGGTTCCCCTGTGGGGAATTCCCATGCCGTTTTTATCAATGAACGTCTATGTGTATTGTCGGACCGGCAATGCAATAGCCGCGAGTAGTTTTAAATGGGTTTTTTCCTTTGAAATGTCATTTTGCTGTCAGACTGTTCTAAACACGGGAAACATGCGCCCCTTTACAGGCATACTATAGACACCCCCCAGGTACGAAATTTAAAGGGATAGTACACTTTTATTGTTTGACTTTAAGCATTATTAAAATCACTGCTCCCGAAAAAATGCCCGTTTTTAAAACTTTTTTTTGCATTGATCCATGTCCCCTGGGGCAGGACCCGGGTCCCCAAACACTTTTTATGACAATACCATGCATATAAGCCTTTAAAATTAGCACTTTTGATTATTCATGTTCGTGTCCCATAGACTTTAATGGTGTTCGCGTGTTCAAACAAACTTTTTTCCTGTTCGCATGTTCTGGTGCGAACCGAACCCGGGGGGTGTTCGGCTCATCCCTAGTGTAAATCTTTTTTTCTATCTTTTCATGTGACAACACTGAAGAAATGACACTTGTCTACAATGTAAAGTAGTGAGTGTACAGCTTGTATAACAGTGTAAATTTGCTGTCCCCTCAAAATAACTCAACACACAGCCATTAATGTCTAAACCGCTGGCAACAAAAGTGAGTACACCCCTAAGTGAAAATGTCCAAATTGGGCCCAAAGTGTCCATATTTTGTGTGGCCACCATTATTTTCCAGCACTGCCTTAACCCTCTTGGGCATGGAGATCACCAGAGCTTCACAGGTTGTCACTGGAGTCCTCTCCCCCTCCTCCATGATGACATCACAGAGCTGGTGGATATTAGAGACCTTGCGCTCCTCCACCTTCCGTTTGAGGATGTCCCACAGATGATCAATAGGGTTTAGGTCTGGAGACATGCTTGGCCAGTCCATCACCTTTACCCTCAGCTTCTTTAGCAAGGCAGTGGTGGTCTTGGAGGTGTGTTGGGGGTGGTTATCATGTTGGAATACTGCCCTGCGGTCCAGTCTCTGAAGGGAGGGGATCATGCTCTGCTTCAGTATGTCACAGTACATGTTGGCATTCATGGTTCCCTCAATGATCTGTAGCTCCCCAGTGCCGGCAGCACTCATACAGCCCCAGACCATGACACTCCCACCACCATGCTTGACTGTAGACAAGACACACTTGTCTTTGTCCTCCTCACCTGGTTGCCGCCACACACGCTTGTCACCATCTGCACCAAATAAGTTTATCTTGGTCTCATCAGACCACAGGACATGGTTCCAGTAATCCATGTCTTTAGTCTGCTTGTCTTCAGCAAACTGTTTGCAGGCTTTCTTGTACATCATCTTTAGAAAAGGCTTCCTTCTGGGACGACAGCCATACAGACCAATTTGATGCAGTGTGCGGCGTATGGTCTGAGCACTGACAGGCTGACCCCCCACCCCTACAACCTCTGCATCAATGCTGGCAGCACTCATATGTCTATTTCCCAAAGACAACCTCTGGATATGACGCTGAGCACGTGACCTCAACTTCTTTGGTGGACCATGGTGAGGCCTGTTCTGAGGGGAACCTGTCCTGTTATACCACTGTATGGTCTTGTCAACCGTGCTGCAGCTCAGTTTCAGGGTCTTTGCAAATCTTCTTATAGCCTAGGCCACCTAGTCAAGTTCCTCCACCCCAAACTCGCTCATCCATGTCTTTATGGACCTTGCTTTGTGCACTGGTGCGCAGTCATGTTGGAACAGGAAGGGGCCATCCCCAAACTGTTCCCACAAAGTTGGGGGCATGAAATTGTCCAAAATGTCTTGGTATGCCGACGCCTTAAGAGTTCCCTTCACTGGAACTAAGGGGCCAAGCCCAACCCCTGAAAAACAACCCCCCACACCATAATCCCCCCTCCACCAAATGATTTGGACCAGTGCACAAAGCAAGGTCTATAAAGACATGGGTGAGTGAGTTTGGGGTGGAGGAACTTGACTGGCCTGCACCTTAACCCGATAGAACACCTTTGGGATGAATTAGAGCAGAGACTGCGAGCCAGGCCTTCTTGTCCAACATCAGTGCCTGACCTCACAAATGCTCTTCTGGAAGAATGGTCAAACATTCCCATAGACACCCTCCTAAACCTTGTGGACGGCCTTCCCAGAAGAGTTGAAGCTGTTAAAGCTGCAAAGGGCGGGGCCAACTCAATATTGAACCCTCCGGACTAAGACTGGGATGTCATTAAAGTTCATGTGCGTGTAAAGGCAGGCGTCCCAATACTTTTGGGAATATAGTGTATATTTTATCTCTTGATTCAGCCACTTGCCTGCAGTTCGGCTTTTAGGTGCCACATGAGACTCTGCGTGTGTTTTGGGTTCCTACCTGCAATTCAGAAACGTTGGACCTTTAAGGAGAAAAAGGAGGCCTTTGTAATGACAGTACGGAAGCACAGACCTTCTTCTGGAGGACAGACCTTTAAAATTTGGGTCTTGAAAATGAAGAAGTATTATAAATGATTTTCCTGGATTTCCTTCTGTCTGCAGCATCTGGTGGCAGATCGAAGGTAAGAACGGTGAGAGAACGTCCCCCCTCCCCCATCCCCTGTATAGTATATGTCACTGGTTATCGCAGAGCGTCCCCCCCATATGACACTTCATGATGAAAGGCCCCTTCACCCCCAGACAGGTGAAATGATTTATTCTAATTATGGGCAATATGTAGCCATGAAAATTTCCCCGCATTTAACTTAACAAACTGATTAACGGTCTGGCAGTAAATTGCGCGGCCGACGTTTTAAGCGCTGACATTTTATGCCTTTTTGAACGCGAGGTTCAAAAATTTCATGACAGATCCGCGCGCTGTGTGAAAAGGCCACGGCAATTAGTTTAAAGGGAAAAGGGGGGGTGGGGGAGGGGAGGGGAGCTGCCAGGAGGTTCCGCTTTATAATGCCAATTATATGCCTGCATAATACATCATAAAAGAAAAAAAAGAGGCTTCCAGCCTTCGCTGGGCAATTATTCTCGGAAAATGCTTTACGGCCGCAATTTTTTGCCCATTATCGGACTTAAAACCAAAGCGGTGTGAAGTCTGAGGCTCTCGGAAGAGCACTTAATGACCCCCCCTGAATTTGCGCTGTCACCGCGGCGGGGCGAGTGGGCCCAGGGCACAGAGTACGGAGGACTTTTCTGAAGAAGCGCACTTTACCTGCTCATTATACAGATTATGGGTCATTTGGGAATTACTAGTAATGGTGCAGAGAAAGTTCTGCAAAAGACTTCACGAAAAAAAATCTGTTCTAATGGAAACTCGCCCATCGCGGCCAAAAAGCACTTGGCGGTGTCACCGGATACGGCACCAGCACAGGCTCCCCGCAAACCATGGTGTCTAAGGAGCGGCCCATCTTCACCATCTGGGTCACTGTGTGATGACCCCAGTTCACCAGACATCAGGCTTGTCCTGCCAGCAGCACCTGAAACCCCACAAACTGCAAGACAGCCAGACAATGCTGAACTACCCCAATATACGGCTACAGCAGAGCTCTCCAGTTCTGGGAGGGGGTCCTTTCCCCCATGTACGCACCTCCCACGTATCCCACCCATCAGTGCACATCAGTGCAGCCTCATCAGTGCACATCATTGCAGCCTCATCAGTGCACATCAGTGTCGCCTCATCAACGACCATGAGTACAGCCTCATCAGTGCCCATCAGTGTTGCTTTCAGCGCAGCCTCATCAGTGCCCATCAGTGTTGCCTCACCAGTGCCCATCAGTGTTGCCTCACCAGTGCCCATCATTGCAGCCTCATCAGTGCCCATCAGTGTCGCTTTCAGCGCAGCCTCATCAGTGCCCATCAGTGTCGCCTCATCAGTGTTGCCTCACCAGTGCCCATCATTGCAGCCTCATCAGTGTTCATCAGTGTCACCTCATTAACGACCATGAGTACAGCCTCATCAGTGCCCATCAGTGTTGCTTTCAGCGCAGCCTCATCAGTGCCCATCAGTGTTGCCTCACCAGTGCCCATCATTGCAGCCTCATCAGTGCCCATCAGTGTCGCTTTCAGCGCAGCCTCATCAGTGCCCATCAGTGTCGCCTCATCAGTGTTGCCTCACCAGTGCCCATCAGTGTCGCCTCATCAGTGTTGCCTCACCAGTGCCCATCATTGCAGCCTCATCAGTGCCCATCAGTGTCGCCTCATCAGTGTTGCCTCACCAGTGCCCATCAGGGTCGCCTTATCAGTGTTGCCTCATCAGTGTCCATCAGTGTCACCTCATCAGTGCAGCCTCATCAGTGCCCATCAGTGTCGCCTCATCAGTGCCCATCATTGCAGCCTCATCAGTGCCCATCATTGCAGCCTCATCAGTGCACATCAGTGCCACCTTATCAGTGTTCATCAGTGCAGCCTCATCAGTGCCCATCACTGTCACCTCATCATTGCCCATCAGTGTCGCCTCATCAGTGCCCATTAGTGCAGCCTCATCAGTGCACATCAGTGCCCATCAGTCCAGCCTCATCAGTGCCCATCACTGTCACCTCATCATTGCCCATCAGTGTCGCCTCATCAGTGCCCATTAGTGCAGCCTCATCAGTGCCCATCAGTGTCGCCTCATCAGTGCACATCAGTGCTGCCTCATCAGTGTTCATCAGTGTCACCTCATCAACGACCATGAGTACAGCCTCATCAGTGCCCATCAGTGTCGCTTTCAGCGCAGCCTCATCAGTGCCCATCAGTGTCGCCTCACCAGTGCCCATCATTGCAGCCTCATCAGTGCCCATCAGTGTCGCCTTATCAGTGTTGCCTCATCAGTGCCCATCATTGCAGGCTCATCAGTGTCCATCAGTGTCACCTCATCAGTGCAGCCTCATCAGTGCCCATCAGTGTCGCCTAATCAGTGTCGCCTCATCAGTGTTGCCTCATCAGAGCAGCCTCATCAGTGCCCATCATTGCAGCCTCATCAGTGCACATCAGTGCTACCTTATCAGTGTTCATCAGTGCAGCCTCATCAGTGCCCATCACTGTCACCTCATCATTGCCCATCAGTGTCGCCTCATCAGTGCCCATTAGTGCAACCTCATCAGTGCCCATCAGTGCACATCAATGCCCATCAGTCCAGCCTCATCAGTGTCCATCAGTGCCACCTCATCAGTGAAGGAGAATAATTATCTGTTTGCTAAATTTTATAACAAACTGAAAAAAAATTTTTTTTCAATTTTTTTTTCTCTCTTTGTTTGTTTAGCAAAAAATAAAAAATAAATAAAAACGGCGGTAATTAAATACCACCAAAACAAAGCTCTATTTGTGTGAAAAAAAATGATAAACATTTCATATGGGTACAGTGTTGAATGACCGCACAATTGTGATTGAAAGTGTGATAGCGCTGAAAGCTGAAAATTGTCCTGTAGGCAAGTGGGTAAAATTCTTTCCCCAGCACTTGCGGTTTACCACATTTAATGCTGCTGGTTCCTGCTCTCTCAGCACTGCATCCCTGAACTTCCAGTCTTCACAGGAAGGAGTTAAGAGTGGACAGTGCAGTCTGTGGTCAATCTGTTAGCTTAGAGGAAGGAAAGGGGGAAGGGGGGGAGGAGCAGAGGAGTATCTTGCTATCCTAGGCTATGGGGCTGCGTGTTTCTATTGACGCACACAGCATAGGGAGACACAACTCCAGTCCTTGCATTAAAGGGTGGCTCCAAAGGAGGTACAGCACAACACCGTATTATTTTGGCACAAAGATATGGATGCACCATACACAAATACCCCCCCTCCCCCCCACCTCAATGGATAACTGTTTTTTAGTAAAACCCTAAAATAAAAGTCCAAAATGCGACATTATAAGTTGATGAAATCCCATACGAATCAAGGCATGTTGCACTCCAGCAGGGAGCTCCTCCGGAGACAGGAACAGGTCTCGGAAAGCACAGAAAGGGAACACAAGGGGGCGCCAGCTAAGTACAGCACAAATGAGGGTTTGATTGATACTAAAAATCAAAGTTTTAGGCATCAGATTTGGTCCCGGCGATTGCAGTCCGGCAAATTGGGTAAGCAGGCAACAAGATGCCGATGCCAAGGGTGCCAGCTGGAAGGATTGGAAACTCTCTTACAGGGAAAGGATTGACCCGATTAAAACTTCAATGATCCCGGTATTTCTGTATGTCAGCTTTGTCTGTGTTTTGCCCGTGTCTCTCTATGTGAAGAGCTACCACTGTTATGGGGGAACAGACTGAATCTTTGAGAGGTCTTTAACCTACCTTCCCAGGGTGATGGGTGGCCTTGGTATGGTCAACCCGGTGGTATTCTTTTCTCTGATGTTTTGTGGAACATAATTTCGGCAATATGCTGGCAGAGGAACCGCCTGGGTTGGTATTTTTCAGTCCTGGTTTAGGTCTTTTCTGCAAAGCTGGGAGATTGGTGGGCCAATGAAAAGCCTGAGGGTCCGACATGTTGAGCTCCCGGCTTACGTTGCCCCGTGCCTGAAAAAGCTTCGGCAGTGGCGAGTGACGGCGGAGGAAATGAAGTCTCTTCCTAGGAAGGCCCTGGAGAGGAGGGTTGTTGAATCCGCCTTTAACGAGCCGCTGGCCTTGAGGGGTCGCCCGGGCCCTGTTATGAGGGAGGGTCTGCGTTTGATTAATCTGGAGAGAATCCTTTTAAAGTTTCGGGATTTGGACTGGCGCTTGTTCCATGGCAGACTCTATGTGAAGGGCAACCTGAAGCATCGCTCTGCGGAGAACCGTGGTTGTCCAAGAGTGGAGTGTGGTGGCATAAAAGCTCTACCGCTGTATTGGAAGAGGTATGAGCAGAGTGTCGGTGCTCTGGCTGTGGCATTCACTGCAGATCCATAACAAACATGTTTGTTATGGATCTGGAGTGTGGTGAGGGGGGGGGGGAGACGATGGACCGTTTCTTGCTTCAGTGCCCCTTCAATGTAGAAGGCTATACGTGGGTGGGGCTCTGGGTATCCCTTTCTTTTCTTGCTTGAGTTACGCGGAGTGGTCATATGGGGCTTTTGAGACTCCCCGGGATTTTGATTTGAAGACACTTTTTCTAGTCAGTTTAGTAGTCTGTTACTTCACGTGGAATGCACTGTGTCAGGTCTCCACTCGGGAAAAAAAAAGTCCTTCCTGTCGAGCTGGTGGTGCACAACATTCTGGATGAAGTTGGGAAGATTAAAGAAAGACAGGTGGTGGCGGCGGGGGGCCTGGACAAAGGCGGGGGGGGGATGTCAGGTCCCCATAGCTGTTGTCTCTGGGTGGGAGGCTTTCCTTTCTGTCCTTCCACGTCTCCTAAATTTTGTTGCGATCAGATTTTTGAAAAAAGGCTGCATGCATGGGTTACATTTCTAATCATTTCCTAGCCGGGGGGTGTCTTTAGGTGGAGGTTGGGTTGTGTTTTGCATAATTTAGTAGCGAACTGATAATAAAATGATGGTTCTTTGTATAGAGTTCTGTTTATGTTATTGTTGGCAAAAAGCCGTTTCTTTTCTCTTATCTGCTGATGTAAGCTTGTTTGTTTTTGTTTATGTATATTCATTTGTATTTATTTTTTTGTATATATGTAACTATATTTTTAACCACCTCCCAAAAGACGGCTACAGCGCGGACTTAATTTGCCGGGAGGGTACCCATAGACGTCCTCCCGTGCTCGAGCGGCCTGCACGCCCCCTACAGGGCGCGCACGGCGCGCTCTGTGATCAGTGTGTCTATGAGAGTCGGCTGATCACAGATTGGAGTAAGGGGTCGATCCCGACACCCTTAACATGTGATCAGCTCTCAGCCAATGACAGCTGATCATGTGATGTAAACATCATGGAGAGCCTCTGCAGAGGCTTTTGTGCCCACAGTACCACCCATCAGTGCCCACAGTGTCACCTATCAGTGCCACCTATAAAATGTCACCAATCAGTGCCTCATCACCAGTGTTGCCTATCTATACCACCTACCAGTGCCCACCAGCGCCACCTACCAGTGCCCACACTGTCACCTATCAGTGCCCACAGTGCCACCTATAAAATGTCACCAATCAGTGCCTCATCACCAGTGTTGCCTATCAATACCACCTACCAGTGCCCACCAGCGCCACCTACCAGAGCCCACCAGCGCCACCTACTAGTGCCCACATTACTACCCATCAGTGCCCACAGTGTCACCTATCAGTGCCCACAGTGCCACCTATAAAATGTCACCAATCAGTGCCTCATCACCAGTGTTGCCTATCAATACCACCTACCAGTGCCCACCAGCGCCACCTACCAGTGCCCACCAGCGCCACCTTCCAGTGCCCACATTACTACCCATCAGTGCCCACAGTGTCACCTATCAGGGCCCACAGTGCCACCTATAAAATGTCACCAATCAGTGCCTCATCACCAGTGTTGCCTATCAATACCACCTACCAGTGCCCACCAGCGCCACCTACCAGTGCCCACCAGTGCCACCTACCAGTGCCCACATTACCACCCATCAGTGCCCACAGTGTCACCTATCAGTGCCCACAGTGCCACCTATAAAATGTCACCAGTGCCTCATCACCAGTGCTGCCTATCAATACCACCTACTAGTGCCCATCAGTGCCACCTACCAGTGCCACCTATCAGTGGCCATCAGTGACATCTTATCAGTGCCACCCATCAGTGCCCATCAGTGTAGCCTCATCAGCGAATATCAACGAAGGAGAAAAATTACCCGTTTGCAAAATTTTATAACAAACTATGAAACTTTTTTTTTTTTTTTTTTTTTCAAAAACCGCGCAATTGTCATTCAAAGTGTGACAGCGCTGAAAGCTAAAAATTGGTCTGGGCAGGAGGGGGGGGGTTTAAATGCCCGGTAAGCAAGAGGTTAATAACAAGCCCTAAGCTTGCAAGATTTGTAAATGTTTGTTTGGGTTTAATAAACAAAAATTTACATCGTTACTGGCCGGATCATCAAATGAAAATAGAAGAAAGACAGCCCAAAAAAAAAACAAAAAACGAATGCAGCCGTCACATCGAAGAATTGCTGCGCTGCAATATAATAAATCTTTAAGAATCTGGAGGTTGTCCGAAGTAATGTCCCCATCACCATACACAGGGCTTCTCATGGCACGGTGCAATCATGGTTGGGATGTGAAGAGGAGCCTTGTCTGAGGAATAACAAATTGAAGGAAATTGCCCGGACTCCAGCTCCGGCACGTCGCTCTCCCGGTGATGAACACCCCCCCCCCCCCATACCATGAAATAGGTTATCCTGGATTGAGATGGGTCCGGAGAGACCTCACACAAGTCATTATGGTGGACCAGCAGATGATTAGAGTTTACCGCCGTGACCTGAATGTGATGCATCTCCCCTGGCGTTCCTTACTTCCAGATAAATGATACATTACCTTTCCCACGTACACACAACACACAACACAATTGCCAGTCACATCTTATACACGGGAGGATGAGAACACAGAAGGTAATGCAGAGAAGAACACAATAAACCTCAATCCCCCCCCCCCCCCCAAGCCAATGACAAACCAAAGTCAACGAAGGGTTCCTGCAGATAAAGAGGTCTCCTTTTCCTCCCGGGGAGACGGAGGGAGAGGACTTACAAACAAGATGGCCTAGTGGAGGAGAACATCTCACAGCTTCTTCCCATGTTAGAACATAAAAGCAGATTCCAGAATTCCTGGAAGAGATCCACTCTACTTTATACTACGCTTCACACAACCCGGGAGAACGTGCAGGAAATGAGTAAAACCTTCCACAACCCATAGAGGAACAATGTAATAAAAGTGAGGAAAAAGTCTAAGTATTGACACAAGTTCTAACAAGATGACAAAACTTGCTGGGCCTAAATCTCTTACAACGGAAGACTGGGCTGTGTGTTAGGGGGTGCATTTGGCCCCCCCATGGGCCGAGACAGATACAGTGCCTTGAAAAAGTATTCATACCCCTTGAAATTTCCCACATTTTGTCATGTTACAACCAAAAAACATAAATGTATTTTATTGGGATTTTATGTGACAGACCAACACAAAGTGGCTCATAATTGTGAAGTGGAAGGAAAATTATAAGTTTTTCAATTTTTTTTTACCAATAAATATGTGAAAAGTGTGGAGGGCATTTGTATTCAGCCCCCTTTACTCTGATACCCCTAACTAAAATCTAGTGGAACCAATTGCCTTCAGAAGTCACCTAATTAGTAAATAGAGTCCCACCTGTGTGTCATTTAATCTCAGTATAAATACAGCTGTTCTGTGAAGCCCTCAGAGGTTTGTTAGAGAACCTTAGTGAACAAACAGCATCATGAAGGCCAAGGAACACACCAGACAGGTCAGGGATAAAGTTGTGAAGTATAAAGCAGGGTCAGGTTTAAAAAAAATCTCCCAAGCTTTGAGCATCTCACGGAGCTCTGTTCAATCCATCATCGGAAAATGGAAAGAGTATGGCACAACTGCAAACCTACCAAGACATGGCCGTCCACCTAAACTGACCGGCCGGGCAAGGAGAATATTCATCAGAGAAGAGCCAAGAGGTCCATGGTAACTCTGGAGGAGCTGCAGAGATCCACAGCTCAGGTGGGAGAATCTGTCCACAGGACAACTATTAGTCGTGTTCTCCACAAATCTGCCCTTTATGGAAGAGTGACAAGAAGAAAGACATTGGTGGAAGAAAGTCATAAGAAGTCCTGTTTGCGGTTTGTGAGAAGCCATGTGGAGGACACAGCAAACATGTGGAAGAAGGTGATCTGGTCAGATGAGACCAAAATTGAAGTTTTTGGCCTAAAAGCAAAACGCTATGTGTGGGGGAAAACTAACACTGCACATAACCCCAGTGGCGTCACTACAGCTGGTGTCACCCGGTGCAGAAAAAAATTGGTGTCTTCCCCCCTCCACCAACTATGGTCCCCCTTCAGTACAGACCCCCCTCTCTCAGTAAAGACCCCCCCACTAAGTACAGACCGCCCCTCCAGCAGTATAGATCCTCCTCCCTCAGTAAGGACCCCCACTAAGTACAGACCCCCCTCCATCAGTTTAGACCTCCTCAGTGTAGACCCACCTCATCAGTATAGACCCCCTCAGTACAGACCCCTCTCCCTCAATACAGACCCCCCTCAGTGTAGACCCCCCTCCATCAATATAGACCCCCTCAGTGCAGACCCCCCTCCATCAGTATAGACACTCCATCAGTGCAGACCCCTCTCCTCTATCAGTGCAGACCCCCCTCAGTGCACACCCCCCCCATCAGTGGAGATCCCCCTCCATCATTGCAGACACCCCTCCTCCATCAGTGCAGACCCCCCTCAGTGCAGACCCTCCCTCCATCAGTGTAGACCCCCCTCCATCAGTGCAGACCCCCCTCCATCAGTGCAGACCCCCCTCCATCAGTGCAGACCCCCCTCCATCAGTGCAGGCCCCCCTCAGTGCAGACCACCGCCTCCATCAGTGCCAGTGCAGACCCTCCCCTCCCATAGCACCCCCCAGCACATGTCCATTTGCATTACATTTTTACAGACCTCAGAACAGCGTGGGGTAGGCACAGCAGTGTGTCCCTTGGACTCCCTCCTCCTCCTGTGTAGATGTGGGAGGCGGCTTTGGTCTGCTCCACTGTGTGAGACAGGGAGACAGCTGGAGAGATCAAGCGAGAGATCAGGGTAGGGGGTGAGGACCGTGCGGTGTTAGCGGTGCCGCTGCCCGCGGGTGTCACCCCTCTGGTGGGCGTCACCCGGTGCGGACCGCACCCTCCTTGCGACGCAACTGCATCACCCTGAACACACCATCCCCACTGTGAAACATGGTGGTGGCAGCATCATGTGGTGGGGATGCTTTTCGTCAGCAGGGACAGGGAAGCTGGTCAGAGTTGATGGGAAGATGGATGGAGACAAATACAGGACAATCTTAGAAGAAAACCTGTTAGCGTCTGCAAAAGACTTGAGACTGGGGCGGAGGTTCACCTTCCAGGAGGACAACGACCCGAAACATACAGCCAGAGCTACAATGGAATGGTTTACATCAAGGCATAATTATGGGTAATGGCCCAGTCACAGTCCAGACCTAAATCCAATTGAGAATCTGTGGCAAGATTTGAAAATTGCTGTTCAGACGCTCTCCATCCAATCTGACAGAGCTTGAGATATTTTACAAAGAAGAAGAATGGGCAGAAATGTCCCTCTCTAGATGTGCAAAGCTGGTAGAGACATCCCCAGAAAGACTTGTAGAGAAAGGGGGTTCTACAAAGTATTGACTCCGGGGGGCGCCATACAAATGTCCCCCCCCACACTTTTCACATATTTATTTGTATCATGTATCATTTTCCTTCCACTTCACAATTATGTGCCACTTTGTGTTGGTCTATCACATAAAATCCCAATAAAATACATTTAGGTTTTTGGTTGTAACCTGACAAAATGGGAAATTTCAAGGGGTATGAATACTTTTTCAAGGCACTGTATATTGGGCAGGTGGCCCCAAGTGATGATAAATCACCATTCAGACATGAACCCGAGTGAGATCCGCAGTCAGTGACACATGCTGGCTGTTAAAGAGCTAACTTCTTCCTGTGAAGTGATTGCAGCACCTGGCAGAGGGGTTTTTCAGCAATACAGTTAAAGGGGTCGAGGTTTTTCATACTGCGCATTGAGGTGAAAAACCTCCTGAACCCTCTATGGACCCTGAATGAATGACTCGGAAGCGCGCCCACAAGGTAACCCCCCCCCCCCCCCCCCCCGAGAGGGCACTTCTTCCACCTGAACTGAAGCCATTTGGTAGACGTGATGGTCAGGTGTCCAGAAACATTTGGACATACACTGTATAGCCAAAAGTATTGGGACGCCTGCCTTTCCACACACATGAATTTTAATGACATCCTAGTCTTAGTCTGTAGGGTTCAATATTGAGTTGGCTCCGCCCTTTGCAGCTATAACAGCTTCAACTCTTCTGGGAAGGCCGTCCACAAGGTTTAGGAGTGTGTCTATCAGTGACGGTCTGTTCATAAGAGCGCCCCCCCCCCCCCAATTCATGCGCCCGGCGCTCCTAATCTACATGCAGGGCGCTGGACACATGGCTCTCAGCCTGAGCCTCTAATTGGCTTAAAAAAAGGGTGGGCTCGGCGTGCAGATCACTGCACCCTGAGCCCACCCAGTTGTGTGATAATAGCAAATTAATATTCACTATTGTCTTCCTGATTCTCCTCCCGGCCAATCAGGAAGTGGGTCTTAAGACCCGATTGGCCGAGAGGAGAAGCGACCATATTAAATGCCGAGGAGGAGGAGACGCAGGTGAAGCCGCCGAGGAGACTCATGATGGAGTCAAAGCTGTGACCTAGATGGGGTAAGCGCGGGGCTGGTGGGTGGACGAACGAGCGACTGGGGGGGCGGATTGACTGACCGACCACCCCAAACTGGCTCATCCATGTCTTTATGGACCTTGCTTTGTGCACTGGTGGGCAGTCATGTTGGAACAGGAAGGGGCCGTCCCCAAACTGTTCCCACAAAGTTGGGAGCATGAAATCGTCCAAAATGTCTTGGTATGCCGACGCCTTAAGAGTTCCTTTCACTGGAACTAAGGGGCCAAGCCCAAGCCCTGAAAAACAACCCCCCACCATAATCTCCCCTCCCCCCACACCATAATCCCCCCCCCACACCATAATCCCCCCTCCACCAAATGATTTGGACCAGTGCACAAAGCAAGGTCCATAAAGACATGGATGAGTGAGTTTAGGGTGAAGGAACTTGACTGGCCTGCACAGAGTCCTGACCTCAACCCGATAGAACACCTTTGGGATGAATTACGGACTGCGAGCCAGGCCTTCTCATCCAACATCAGTGCCTGACCTCACAAATGCGCTTCTGGAAGAATGGTCAAACATTCCCATAGACACACTCCTAAACCTTGTGGACGGCCTTCCCAGAAGAGTTGAAGCTGTTATAGCTGCAAAGGGCGGAGCCATCTCAATATTGAACCCTACGGACTAAGACTGGGATATCATTAAAGTTCGTGTGCGTGTAAAGGCAGGCGTCCCAATACTTTTGGTAATATAGTGTATGCACAAAAACTGTCCCTTTAAGCTGTAATATACTTCTAAATGCTTAAAAGGTTAAAAAGTATGAGCAATCCCCTTCAAAATCCAGACTTGAACTCCAGGTCATTTTATCTGCATTAAAGAACCTTTCCATAATTAGCTTACTCCAGGCTTGGAGAGAGGAGATAAGAGAAGGTATTGCGGGCACGCAGCCTGGGAATATAAGGGCAGAGTACAATGCCGGGGCCCTCCGACCCCCCCGGGCCCGTGGAGAGTAGCGCCCCCTGCGCCCCGTGAAGATACGTCCTACAATCACAGATCTCCGGGCCGAGATAATGCAAATCGCGCGGCTCTTCAGCAGACAGAAACATTTTATCATAAAACTCCCATAAAAGCGAGTTCTTGCTTTGACCGCGGAGCAGAACCGTCTTATCAGAAAACTGCAAAGCTTCCCATTAGCATAAGGCGAGCGCGGCAAGGTTACACGCTCTGCTGATTCAGCGGCACAATCTGCCGCTCGCAGACCCGTCAGGGAGGGATTATTGGCAGCGACGCACAATGCAATACCGACTTTCAGGCACTTCGGAGTGTCAGCGACCTCTCCTCTGCCAGCACCGCGCTGACACCTGACAGCCTCCGCGCCTTATCGCCGCACTTTATATCCAACAACAACAGCGCACGCCGCCGCCCGCTAATGCCTTTCAAATGAACAGATGCCGCTTTTATTTATTTATTTGTAAGCAGGGACTTTCCAACGTAAACTGCAAATGTCCGTGTGGGGGGGGGGGGGATGGGAGGAAATGTCCGGGGGGGGGACGTAAAACGCACTCAACTACCATTACATTTCATGGGCTGGAAAAGAAAAATAACGCGGCAAACAAGACACCCGTCACCAACATCCCAGGGTCAGTCCATCCATCGGTCGGTCGCTCGTCCCCCCCCCCACCAGCGCCGCACTTACCCCATCTAGCAGCTTCAGCTCCTTCAGCCGTCTCCTCCTCCTCGGCGGCTTCACCCCACATCTCCAGCTTTACGGCGGCTTCCCTCCTCCTTCCCTCGGTGACCAATACGATCGGCTTCTCCTCTCGGACAATCGGGTCTCAGGACCCGCTATCTGATTGGCCGGGAGGAGAATCAGGAAGACAATAGCGAATATTAATTTGCTTTTGTCGCACAAGTGGGTGGGCTCTGCGCCCCAAGCCCACCCACTTTTTTAAGCCAATTAGAGCCTCAAGCTCTAATCACGTGCTTAAAAAAAACCTCCATTGGAATCCATGCGTCCGGTGCCCTGCATGTAGATTAGGGGCCGGAATAGAATAGGGAGGTGGTGCCCCTGCGCCCCGTATGGACAAGTCGCCACTGCTATGGACCAAAATCTCTGAAGAATGTTTCCAACACCTTGTTGGATCTATGCCATGAAGAATGGGGGCAGTTCTGAAGACAAAAGGGGGTCCAACCCGGTACTAGCGAGGTGTACCTAATAAAGTGACCGGTGAATATATATATATAAGATCATGCAGTTGTTTATAATCCTGCGCCCTTATGGACAGGCAGCCACTGATAGACACCCTCCTAAACCTTGTGGACGGCCTTCCCAGAAGAGTTGAAGCTGTTATAGCTGCAAAGGGCGGAGCCAACTCAATATTAAACCCTACGGACTAATGCTGGCCATACACTATACGAAAAATCGGCCGAAAAATCGTTCGTATGGACACTTCGTTCGTTTTTCGGCAAGTTAGTGGGTACAAATCGATAATCGTTTGTGACGTTTTTGTGGAAAAAAAACGAACGGCATGTTTGGAAAATTTCTGCCGAACGTACGATAAATTGCAAGGTTAATGTGTTTCCCGTCCGAACTGCCTGCACTAGGTATATGTAAAAAAACGAACACAAAATTATTTATTCATGTCCACTGAACAGATTATCGGTCATTATATGATGGCACGATCGTTTGCGGTCACGGTCGAACGTTCGTTTTTCGAAAAGGGGTTCGGCCGATTTTCTGTATAGTGTATGGCCAGCATAAGACTGGGATGCCATTAAAGTTCATGTGTGTGTAAAGGCAGGCGTCCCAATACTTTTGGTAATATAGTGTATGTTCAAAAGTTTTTACAATATAAAAGGGAGACAATACAGTTACAATACAATAAAATACAAGAGGGCCCTGCTCAGAAGAGCTTACAATCTAATAGGGTGGGGCGGGTGGAATTAAAGGTTGTAACTGTGGGGAATGAGCTGGTGGAAGTGGTAGGAGATTAGTTGGAGACGTGATAGGCTTTCCTGAAGAGATGAGTTTTCAGGGATCGCCTGAAGGTAGCAAGAGTAGGGGATAGCCGGACAGGTTGAGGTAGCGAGTTCCAGAGGATGGGAGAGGCTCTGGAGAAATCCTGGAGACGAGCATGGGAGGAGGAGGCGAGTGTAGGAGATCTTGAGAAGAGCGGAGAGGACGATTTGGGTGATATTTGGAGACAAGATTAGTGATGTAGCTCGGGGCAGAGTTGTGAATGGCTTTGTATGTTGTGGTTAGTAGTATTTTGAATTTAATTTGCTGGGCGATCGGGAACCAGTGTAGGGATTGGAGGAGAGGGGTGGTGGTCAGTGTAGGGATTGGAGGAGAGGGTTGGCAGACACTGAGCGGTTGGTAAGGTGGATAAGTCTGGCAGGAGCATTCATGATAGACTGAAGAGGGGAGGAGCCTATGGAGAGGCAGGCCAATGAGAAGGGAGTCGCAATAGTCAAGGCGAGAGATAACAAGGGAGTGAATGAGGAGCTTGGTGGCTTCATTTGTTAAAAAGGGGCGAATTTTAAAGATGTTTTACGGATCGTGTAGTTGTTTATGAACCATGCACAGAGCCCAGAACAAGTCATTCCGTTTGGGTTTCCATCTACATTTGGCGGTCTGTCGCCGTGTTCGGTAAAGCAGGAATGTGGATGTACCTTGAAGAGGAAAGCTGCTCCTAACATGAACATCAGCGTAAAGCACATTTCACTATGGATGACATTTACATAACCATTAATATCTCAACAGGAGATGTGAATGTAAACCGATTGAAGGATGTTTGTCAGACAAGGCCGGTCATGGAACCGTTTTCTTCTTCTCTATCAGATACAAGGAAAGAGATCAGTGCAGGATTCTTGTCTTCCATACACTGGGTGATAAGAGATGTTCTACTCCATGTGATCATTCAGTATAAACATTGTATCTCTTTATGACAATCTCGATGTATTAGGAAGTCATTCAGGGAGTATTGTAGATGATCCCATCACTCAGTGATATCACTTATATTCCTTTATTGGTATTATACACAGCAGTTGCTTGCGGTGTTTATTATTGTGTTGGGTTTTATTTGGGGATCTATTAGGTCCAAACTGATGGAACAGTATATAATACCATGATAAAGTCTCACCTGACTAGAAGAGTTCCTCCATCCCGGGGGGGGGGGGGGGGGTTCCCTGCCTGCAGGTAAGTTGTTCCTCTGATGGCCACCTTCATGTCTGAATGTCTCCTCTTCATTCTCTTATCTTCTTCTTGTGTTCTATCTGATGCACAGACAATCTGCAATATACATCGTAAGGTACGTTTAAAGGGCATGTACCCCTCAACAATGAACTTCTCTTATTTGGTCCCTTTTGGTTTGTTAAATATACAATTAAAAGCATTTTATATCATTTCAAAAATCGGTGCTGGCCCTCCCAGAAATCTTGTCAGCTTCCTGTGTTTTCTGCCTGTGGTGGCTGTTATCAGTTACATTATTCCCAGTTATCTCTGAACTATAGAACCTCCTCCCTGTTACATTATAGAGAGGGGGGGTATACTGTAGTCAGTGGCGACTGGTGGTATATTTTTTGGGGGGGGCAGCAAACAGTCCACCCGCCAGCATCCCCCCCCAGGATGGTTGAGTCACAGGCAAAGCCCCCACCCCCGCCCCCTCCTCAAGGGCGGTCGGTCAGACGGTCCCCGCACTTACCCCCCATCTAGGTCTCAGGCAGCGCTTCCTCTGAGGCAGCAGCTTCCACTCCGTCTCCTCCCTCCTCCTTCTCGTCGGCCAAAAGGATCGCTTCTCCTCTCGGACAATCAGGTGACGGGTCTCAGGACGCACTTCCTGATTGGCCGGGAGGAGAATTGGGAAGACAATAGCGAATATTCATTCACTATTGTCACACAACTGGGTGGGCTCGGGGCGCAGTTCTCTTTGCCCCGAGCCCACCCTTTTCTGTAGCCTATTAGAGCCTCAGGCCGCCACAGACTGTAGTCTGCCTGTGGTGATTGATATCAGTTACATTGTTCTTAGTTACCCCCCCCCCCAACACAAACCCCCTAAATCACCACTCTTGGCACCCCCCCTAAATTTTCCCTTCTAAAACAATAATTACCCTCTGACATCCCCCGAGATTCCCCCTTCCAACCAAATCCCTGATTGTGAGTCACAATCGCTGTGCGACCAACAAAAAATATCTTCATTGCTGTCTGTGTCCATAATGGAGAGTTTTCCCCTCTACTTCCTGCCTCGGCAATCAGAACAGGAAGTGGAGAGAAATCTATTACAGGGACCCGAGACAAGAGAGCGAGTCGTTTTCCCTACTCTCTAATCCAACACATTATCTGGAGATCCACTGTCACAAATTCTCATATTCAGACCTAAACCAAAATATTGAACAACAATAGGAATATAAATTCGATTTATCTGAATTAAGAAGAAAATGTATTATTGATCTAAGGATACTTCTGAAAGAAAGAGAGAGAGAGAGAGAGAGAGAGAGAGAGATAGAGAGAGAAAGACAGAAAGAAAGAAAGAAAGAAAGAAAGAAAGAAAGAAAGAAAGAAAGAAAGAAAGAAAGAAAGAAAGAAAGAAAGAAAGAAAGAAAGAAAGAAAGAAAGAGAGAAAGTGCAAATGTAAGAACGTATTTGGGCTTGAAGTGGTTGTAAGACCTTCCATATCCCCCAGTGAAGTGACTAGGCTCAGGTGATACACAGAGATGAAACATATCGTCCTACGTAAGTTGCACCTGTCTATCTGCAGTCTTCTCTTCTCTACACTCGTTCAAAGTGCTGACTTATAAAGTTTGTCTGAGAGTTCAGAAAAAAAAGAGGGCGGAGAGCTGAAGTTACACTCGGCAGAGCATAGAGAGAGGAGAGCTCTGAGAACTGATTGGAGGGGATGGAAGGGACAACACCCCCCCCCTTCACCCAGAACACAGGAACAGAGCTGAGGCTGTGATCACAGGCTGAGCACTGGAGCTCCCTCCCCTGTCACCATTTTATCTATTGGTGTCAGGAAAACTTGTCAGAAGTGACTCATGCTGATACCCTGTTCCCCCGAAAATAAGACTTAGTGTGATTGTCGTGATGGCTGCAATATAAGCCCTACCCTCCAAATAAGCCCTACCCTGTTTCCCCGAAAAAAAGCCCTACCCTGAAAATAAGACCTACAAGGACTTTAACTAGGGCTTATTTGGGGGGTAGGGCTTATATTGCAGCCATCACTGACAATCACGCTAGGTCTTACTTTCGGGGAAACAGGGTAGCAGAGGAAGGAGGCAGGGGCGGGGTTTCCGTATGACATTACCGGATGGTCATGCCCCATATCTATATAAGAACTGTCAGACACTGTAGCTGCCATAACCGCGGGAGCCAGCGTCGGAGCGGGATCGTTTTTTAGTTGTTTTTTTATTCTGAGCGGTGAAGGAAGAAGAACCCCCCCACCCGCCTTTCCTGGCCTGCCAGGCTGCTTGCCCGGATTCAGGTCTGATATGGATTCTGGGGGGAGCCCCACGCTGTTCCCCCCCCCCATTTTGCCCCCCCTTAAGATCCTCAGAGCACAAGTCACATGCCAAAAGTTGGATCGATTAGGATGCTGATCCCGACTTCAATTCAAATCAATGGGCTGAAATTGTGCCCGAGTCGGACCAAAAGTAGTGCAGGAAGCATTTTACAAGTCGGACCAGATGAGACGGCTCTCATAGGGAACCATTGATTTTGACACATCATGAGACTTGCTCTGGAAGTGGGAGCACGTGTCAGACCAGTGTGAACCGACTCGAAGGGAGGGCAGTAAAAACACTGCTCAGCTATGCGTGTCTACCACCCCCTGAACCCCCTTCCATGTCTAAATGAGATCCAACACTCATGTGCTAACTAAATGGCACCAGGAAACCAAGGTGTGACTGGGCCCCAACAGATGCTCCAAGCCTCCCTCCACTCTAGTCAAAACTAAATAAAAAGGTTTGGTGCGGAGTTGGGCTTTAAAGCGGTTGTATAGATATTTTTTAAACTTTTACCTACAGGTAAGCCTATAATAAGTCCTTACCTGTAGGTAAAAAAAATATCTCCTAAACCTCTACGGTTTAGGAGATATTCCCCTTGCAATGAGCCGCTGACTGCAGCGGTGCATGCGCACAGGGGATTCACGGCTGAAAGCCCGGCAAACTCCGGACCTTGCCGGAAAGAAGTCTCCCGCGCGCATGCGCGGGAGTGACGACATCACGGCTCCAGCCACTCACAGCGCCAGAGCCACAATACCCGGAGGACATGCCGAGGGGGAAATGTCAGCTCCCTCGGCGTGGACCGGGTGAGATGCCGGCGCCTCGTTCTAAGGTAAGTATCTCATAATGAGCTAGTATGCGGTGCATACTAGCTCATTGTGCCTTTTCCCTTACAGGTGTAGGGAAAAAAAAAAAAGTCAGCGGGTTTACTACCGCTTTAAGTCTGGCCCGGGATCCAGTAATCACTCCTAACAACATTGGATCCCATAGAATAAGGCAGACAAAATACAAGGTGGCTATGGGATGTAGACATGTGCGGTTCGCTTCGTGCCGAATCGAAATTCGGACAGATTTTTGTTTTTCGGAAATTTGGATGTATCCGAATTTCCGAATTACAACAATACCGAATTTAAACGGATCTGAAATAACAAAAAAATAAATAAAATTCGGATGCAATTTGAACTTGAATAGTTTTCGAATACTTTTTGAATTCGAAAAGTATTCAAAAACTATTCAAGTTCAAAATGCATCTGAATTTTATTTATTAATTTGAAAAGATTTCTAATCCTACTGCCCCGGTCACACGGTCGGATTTTCCGACGGAAAATGTTCGATCGGAGCGTGTTGTCGGAAATTCCGACCGTCTGTGGGCTCCATCGGACATTTTCCATCGGAATTTCCATCACACAAAATTTGAGATCTGGATCTCAAATTTTCCGACAACAAATTCCATTTTGTGCGACCGTGTGTATGCAAGACAAGTTGCAGGCCAACATCCAATCCATGGATTTTGTTATCGGAATGTCCGATCGTGTGTATGGGGCATAATAGTTTTCTAATTCCATTAGTTTTCAAATTTCCAAAGAGAATATAATAGAATCGAAAATAAAGGAATAGAATAGGATAAAAATAGAATAGAACATAAAAAATATAACAGACAATAAAAGAGTAGACTATAATAAGAGTAAAACAGAACAAAATAGAATAGAAAATAAAAGAACAGAATAGACTAGAATATAAAAGCAACGAATAGAATAGAATAACGTTGAAAGAATATAACCATCTTCTGAAATTTGAATTTCAAATATAATAAATGTGAATTAGAGAACATAAAAAAAATGTTTTATTATTAATAATAAATACATTATATTTATTATTTTTTATAAAAAAACTGAATAGAATAGACTATAATAGAATAGAAAAGAAAATAATTAAAAAAAATAAGATAGAAAATAAAAGAACAGAATAGAAAGGAATAGAATAGAATAAAAAAATACAATTAAATTGAAAGATTATAACCATCTTCTGAAATTCAAATAGAATAGTAAAGAATAGAATGAAAAAAAATAGATTAGAATAGAAAGAATATAACCATTTCCCAAAATTCAAATAGAATCAATTCGATTTTGAATAGAATAGAAAAGAATAGATTAGAATAAAATAGAAAATAACAGAATAGTATAGAAAAAAACAACAGAATAGAAAGAATATAACCCTCTTCCGAAATTCGAATTTCGAATAGAATAAATTTGAATAGAAAAGAATGGAATAGAAAATAAAAATAATAGAATAGAAAATAATAGAACAAATAGAAAAAGAGTACCATTAAAAAAACAATAGAATAGAAAGAATAAAACCCTTTCCCAAAATTCAAATAGAATCAATTTGAATAGAATAGAATAGATTAGAATTAGGAAGATGGTTATATTCATTCTATTCTGTTGTATTTTCTATGCTATTGTGTTATTTTTTATTCTATTCTACTCCATTCCTTTCAATTATATTCAAATTCAAAATTGATTCTATTTGTATTTTGGAAAATGGTTATATTATTTTTGTTCTATTCTATTGTTTTTTTTTAAATCTATTCTTTACTATTCTATTTGAATTTCATAAGATGGTTATAATCTTTCAATTTAATTCTATTTTTTTTATTTAATTCTAATTTGTTTTTATTCTATTCTATTCCTTTCTTTGATTCTTTGATCTTATTTTGTACTGTTTTACTCTATTATATTCTATTCTTTTATTTTCTGCTATATTCTTTTCTATTCTATTCCTTTATTTTCTATTCTAATTTTATTCTCTTTGGAAATTCAAAAACTATTCAAATTCGAAAACGATTCGAAATTGATTCAAAAACTGTTTGAACCGATAGGAAATTCGGATTCGGAAAATTTGAATCGATTCGAATACAAATAAACAAAACGGATTCCAAAAACGAATTAAACGGATTAAAGCGGATTTAACGAAACAATTTTTTAAAATAATGAATCGAAGCTAAACAAAAACACATTTATTCGTTCTGCACATGGGGCTCCCAGCTTTGGGCGGGGTACCTCTTTAACATTGTAACCACATGAGCTCGTAATTAAGAGTTCTTCTGTAGTTAATGAGCAGCGAGCGCCATCAGCGAAGCTGCGAATACATACTGTATATCAGGCAGTATTTTCTGTCATATATATATATAATTATAGATCGTCCCTACAGATCCGATAAGTCCTATTGGCTGTCAGGAGAGGCGCTCGGCGGCAGAGCCGACAATCTATTTAGCGTTAGGAAGGTGTCACATTTTATTTCTTCCGCGTGGTAATATGTTTATCCTAACAAAGACCATCGCTCACTTTGTCGATCGTCCCCCAGACATCTGCAGAGGCCTAAACAGAGCCATAAAACAGGTTTAGTATCCGGCCTGTAAGAGGAGCGCTCCCTGCACTGACAGAGCGCAGAATTACGAGGCCCTCGCTCGCCGTTCCTCACATGGCCTGAGCTTTGTCACATCGTCACACCGCCTGTGCCGGGAGGGAGTGATGACAACCCCCCACCTCTTGTAATGTTCACCGTAAAACAGGCGATTTGCAATGCCGGAGATCCGACAGTCACTGAAATGTGTGACAAGCGAGCCTTAGGGTAAGTGCTCCATCAGCATATAACCAGGAGGGGGCGCAATGGGTGGGCCATTAACTGGATACAAATGACACGATCGCCAGGCGTTCCATGACCGATCGCAGTAACAGAATCTGGACACAGCATGCTAATTGTAACACTTCAAGGTATTGATTACCTCTCATAGAGATCACACATTGTTACAATGTACAGTCTGATCACTGGGGGAGAGGAGACTGAGGAAATGCTTCTTTCTGCCTGCAACAGGCTGATAGCATCATCTCAGCCTAGGCAAACTCACTGGACTGGTTTTGTGTAATAAGTTATGCAAGTGTAACATTTGCAGGTATTTAATACCTCTCACAGATAACGCAATGTTACAATCTGATCACTGAGGGAGGGGAGACTGAGGAAATGCTTCTTCCCGCCTGCAGTACACTGATGACATCATCTCAGCCTAGGCAAAGCCACTGGACTAGTATTATGTAATAAGTAATGTCAGTGTAACACTTCCGGGTATCTATTACCTCTCACTGAGATCACACAATGTTACAATGTTGCAGTCTGATCGCTGAGAGAGGAGAGACTGAGGAAATGCTTCCTCCTGCCTGCAACAGGGAGATGGCATTATCTTAGCCTAGTCACAGTCACTGGACTAGTAATATATAACAAGTAATATGTCAGTGTAACAATTGCAGGTATTTATTACCTCTCACTGAGATCACACTGTTGCAATGTTGCAGTCTGATCACTGGGGGGAAGGGAGACTGGAGGAAATGCTTTTTTCTGACTGCAGCAGGCTAATGACATCATCTCAGCCTAGGCAAAGTCACTGGACTAGTAATATTGTAATATGTAATGTCAGTGTAACACTTCCAGGTATTTATTACCTCTTACAGAGATCACAAAATGTGTCACTATTCCAGCCCAAACACTGGGGGAGGGGAGACAGAGGAAATGCTTCCACCAGCCTGCAGCAACTGATGACATCATCTCAGCCTAGGCAAAGTCACTGGACTAGTAATATGTCAAATAATGACAATGTATTTTTTACCTCTCACAGAGATCACAAAATGTTTCAAAGTTCCAGCCTAATCACTCTGCTAGGGGAGACTGAGGAAATGTTTCCACCTGCCTGCAGTACACTGATTATATCAGCTCATCTCAGGCAAAGTCACTGGACTATTAATGTGTAAAATAATATCAGTGTAACACTTCCAGGTTTTCATTACCTCTCACAGAGATCACACAAAGTTACAATGGTGCATTCTCATCACTGGGGAGACTGAGGAAATGCTTCTCCCTGCCTGCAACAGGCTGATGGCATCATCTTAGCCTGGACAAAGTTATTGTTTAATAAGTAATGCCAGTGCAACACTTCCAGGTATTTGTTACCTCTCACAGAGATCACGCAATGTTGCAGTCTGATCACTGGGGAAGAGGGGACTTAGGAAATGCTCAGTTTTCCCGCAGCAGGCTGATGGCTTCATCTCAGCCTGGGCAAAGTCATTGGACTACTACTGTGTAATAATTAATGTCAAAATGTGTGTGTTACAAAAATGTATTACCTCTCACAGAGATTACACAATGTTACAGTCCGATCACCAGGTGGGAGGGGAGACTGAGGAAATACTTCCTCCTGCGTGCAGCTGACTGATGACATCGTTTCAGCCTAGGCACAGGTATAAAATAAGGGTGGAGCTTTTCTGAATAAATGATACTGTTGAACCTTTGAAGAGCAGTGGTAGGACTTACATCCCCCCAGAAGGCAGTGCAGGGGCGCCAGTTCTGTGTAAGCCGATCTGAACTCTGATTGGGTGAGATTTATGGAGCACTGCGAATCATAAGCAATTATTATATTTTTTGCATCAGCTTCCTGAAAGTGACAGTAGACATGTGCAATTCGTTTCGTTCCGAATTTGTTTTTTAACGAATTTAGACAGATTCAGAAATTCGAAATTCAGAAAATCAGAAATTCGAAATTTAAAAATCCGATAATTCGGAAATCCAAAAATAAGAATGAAAATCTGAAAATTCTAAAGAAGGAAAATCCGAAAATAAGAACGAAAATTAAAAATCCCGTTAATTCAAAAATCTGAACTTATAACTAACTAATAATAACTTAATTTTTACTAACTATTAAATTATAGCTATGGGAATTTCCTTTCAAATCCGAAGTTATGAATTATCCATAATAACGAATGAAATATCTAAACGAATGGAACGTAACACATTAATAATTATAAACAATATCAGTAATAAAAACATATTATTAATTAATATTTTGTTTCGTTCAATTTGTTTAGATGCGTTATTACAGATAATTCGTAACTTCGGATAAATTTATATTCGTTATGTTCACTAACAGCCGAATTTCAAAAGGAAATTCCAATACCTATAATTTTTACTAGTTAGTTATTATTTAGAATTTTTGGATTTTCGTTTCTTATTTTCAGATTTTTGACGTTTGGATTTCCAAATTTCTGAAAAAAACAAAAAAACGAATGAAACTAGCCCTGGGTCAATCGGTACCCAGAACTCCCAATTCCGGGTCACCTGATCACTATGGTAGCCTCTGATTGGCTATCACAGTGATCAGTCGCTGTAAAGCCCGCCCCTGTGTTTCTCTCTCTGTGAATGGAGAGGAAAGATACATTGTATCTTTCTCTCTCCTTGCAGAGAAGGAAAAAAGAACTGTGTGTACTTTCCTTGTAATAGGAATAAAAGTGTTAAAAAAAAAAAAAATGGAAGGGACAGTGTAAAAATACAAAATTAAAAGTAAAATAAATTAAACAAACATTTAAAGTGCACCATGCTACGCAGAAGCAAATGCATTGGTAATTTGCACACTCATGCGTAATTGGAACCATACATGTGAGGTATCACCGCGAGGGTCAGACCTAGAACAATAATCTGTAGAACACCAATAATATCCTAGCACTACAAGACACGCATGACGCTCCCCTATGGTCGTCTATCAGGATATATCCCCAGACACTATATAATGGCTTTATAAAGGAGCTCTGCAAATTTGACACCGAACTCCGGGATCAGGAAATATCATCTAAATAAAGGAGGCCTACTTCTTGGTGTGCGAACATTAGCATATAAGCACTTATTGTGCTCTGTGTGTATTCTTATTACGATCACCACTGTAAGGGGGACATTCTGACCAACACTGTAAGGTGGACATTCTGACCACCACTGTAAGGGGACATCCCGTCCACCACCGTAAGGGGACATCCCATCCACCATTGTAAGGGGACATTCTGAAAACCACCATAAGGGGACATTCTAACCACCACCGTAAGGGGACATTCTGACCACCACCGTAAGGGGACATTCCAACCACCACCGTAAGGGGACATTCTGACCACCACCATAAGGGGACATTCCGACCACCACCGTAAGGGGACATTCCGACCACCACCGTAAGGGGACATTCTGACCACCACCGTAAGGGGACATTCCAACCACCACCGTAAGGGGACATTCTGACCACCACCATAAGGGGACATTCCGACCACCACCGTAAGGGGACATTCCGACCACCACCGTAAGGGGACATTCTGACCACCACCATAAGGGGACATTCTGACCACCACTCTAATGCCCCGTACACACTATCGGACATTGATCGGACGTTCCGACAACAAAATCCATGGATTTTTTCTGACGGATGTTGGCTCAACCTTGTCTTGCATACACACGGTCGCACAAAGTTGTCGGAAAATCCGATCGTTCTGAACGCGGTGACGTAAAACACGTACGCCGGGACTATAAACGGGGCAGTAGCCAATAGCTTTCCTCTCTTAATTTATTCTGAGCATGTGTGGCACTTTGTGCATCAGAATTGTCCACACATGGTCGGAATTTACGCAAACGGATTTTGTTGTCGGAAAATTTTATAGCCTGCTCTCAAACTTTGTGTGTCAGAAATTCCGATGGAAAAAGTCAGATGGAGCCCACACATGGTCGGAATTTCCGACAACAAGCTCTGATCGCACATATTCCGTTGGAAAGTCCGACCGTGTGTACAGGGCATAAGAGGACAGCCTGACCACCACTGTAAGAGGACAGCCTGACCACCACTGTAAGAGGACAGCCTGACCACCACTGTAAGAGGACAGCCTGACCACCACTGTAAGAGGACAGCCTGACCACCACTGTGAGGACGACATTCTGACCACCACTGTGAGAAGGACATTCTGACCACCACTGTGAGAAGGACATTCTGACCACCACTGTGAGGAGGACATTCTGACCATCACTGTGAGGAGGACATTCTGACCATCACTGTGAGGAGGATATTCTGACCACCATTGTGAGGAGGCCATTCTGACCACCATTATAAGGGGACATTTTGACCACTACCGTAAGAGGACATCCTGACCACCACTGTAAGGGGACATTCTGACCACCACCGTAAGGGGACATCCCGACCACCATTGTAAGGGGACATTCTGACCACCACTGTAAGACAGGTAAACAAAAATTTAAAGCATCACCTATGGAGATTTTAAAGTACAGTACCATAGTTTGGTGCCATTCCACAAGTGTGAGCAATTTTAAGTGAAGTGTCAGAATGGGCCTGGTCCTTAAGTGGAAAGCTGTAGATTGAAAATGAGCTTGTACTAAATGCTCAATCAAAGTTGGAATCATGATGTGTTAACCCATAGTGCCATCAGGAAATCTGGACCAGAACCGGGCCCCCCTCGAAGGTCAGGGGCCCCAAAGCCGTTCTCAGCCGTTCCCTTATCACAGCTTCACCCTCTAAGCTTGCCGCTCCACCTTCCAAGCTGTGGAAGTTTTGAAGTCTCTAGCGTTTCAATTAAAAAGTTTTCCAGAAAGTTTTATTAAAGTTAGCGTGGCGTTCCGCGCATTAAACCCTTCCGCCGCCAGACGATGTTTAATTTCAGAGCGCGCTTAAGTGGCCCCAATCCTTGGTGAACATCGGCGAGAGGAAGGGTCCCCCACCAGTCCTGGCCAGTAAAGTCATTGCAATGCGGTTTTCGGCAGGAAAGTTAACCAGGCAGTAAATTAGGATGCCTAATCTTTCGGATGGAGGGAGGGGCCGCCGTTGGCCAAGACGGGGGCCGCGGCCCTCCTCTGTAATCATCCGTCAGCCTGACAGGAATCTTAATTAAAATTTGACACAGTATGTCTTTTAATTAGCCGTGGAGAGGGAGCCGAGCGCTATCAATATTTAGCAGGATAATTGTATGAATTGACGCTTCACAAGGCAGCAGCAGGAGAGGGGACGCAGAACAGCAGGCGGCTATTCAAGCGCACAAGGCAAGATGGTCGCTTGTAGATAATCTGCGTTACACGATGGGGCTCGGGGGAAGGGGGGGCTGCAACATTCCGACACATCGGCGGCTCAGCGATGTACTGCTGAATTACGCTGCACCTGACATGACGCTTTACACATCCTGCACTGTCTGTAGAACACCAATAAGATCCTAACACTACAAGACCTGCATGACGCACCCCTATGGTCGTCTATCAGAATTTATCTCCAGCCACTAATGGCACCGGGGGGGCTTTATAAAGGAGCTCTGCAGATTTACCACCGAACTCCGGGATCAGGAAATATCATCTAAATACAAGAGGCCTGCTAATTTTCGGTGTGCGAACATTAGCATATAAGCACTTAATGTTCTCTGTGTGTATTCTTACTACTTATTCCGATCACCACTGTAAGAGGACATTCTGACCACCACTGTGAGTGGGACATTCTGACCACCACTGTGAGGAGGACATTCTGACCACCACTGTGAGGAGGACATTCTGACCACCACTGTGAGGAGGACATTCTGACCACCACTGTGAGGAGGACATTTTGACCACCACTGTGAGGAGGACATTCTGACCACCACTGTGAGGAGGACATTCTGACCACCACTGTGAGGAGGACATTCTGACCACCACTGTGAGTGGGACATTCTGACCATCACTGTGAGGAGGACATTCTGACCACCACTGTGAGGAGGACATTCTGACCACCACTGTGAGGAGGACATTCTGATCACCTGTGAGGGGGACATTCTGACCACCACTGTGAGGGGGACATTCCGATCACCACTGTAGGAGGAAATTCTGACCACCACTGTGAGGAGGACATTCTGACCACCACTGTGAGGGGGACATTCTGACCACCACTGTGAGGGGGACATTCTGACCACCACTGTGAGGAGGACATTCTGACCACCACTGTGAGGAGGACATTCTGACCACCACTGTGAGGAGGACATTCTGACCACCACTGTGAGGAGGACATTCTGACCAGTGTAAGGAGGACATTCTGACCACCACTGTGAGGAGGACATTCCGATCACCACTGTAAGAGGAAATTCTGACCACCACTGAGGAGGACATTCTGACCTCTGTGAGGAGGACATTCTGACCACCACTGTGAGGAGGACATTCTGACCACCACTGTGAGGAGGACATTCTGACCACCACTGTGAGGAGGACATTCTGACCACTGTAAGGAGGACATTCTGACCACCACTGTGAGGAGGACATTCTGACCACCACTGTGAGGAGGACATTCTGACCACCACTGTGAGGAGGACATTCTGACCACCACTGTGAGGAGGACATTCTGACCACCACTGTGAGGAGGACATTCTGACCACCACTGTGAGGAGGACATTCTGACCACCACTGTGAGGGGAACATTCTGACCATCTCTGTGAGGGGGACATTCTGACCACCACTGTGAGGAGGACATTCTGACCACCTCTGTGAGGGGGACATTCTGACCACCACTGTGAGGAGGACATTCTGACCACCGTCATGCCGCGTACACACGAGTAGACATTCTGACAACAAAATCCATGTTTTTTTTTTCCGACGGATGTTGGCTCAAACTTGTCTTGCCTACACACAGTAACACAAAAGTTGTCGGATTCCGATTGTAAAGAACGCGGTGACGTACAACACGTACGACAAGCCGAGAAAAATGAAGTTCAAAAGCCAGTGCGGCTCTTCCGCTTGATTCCGAGCCTGCGTGGAACTTTGTGCGCCGGAATTGTGTACACACGATCGGAATTTCCGACAACGGATTTTGTTGTCGGAAAATTTGAGAGCCAGATCTCAACTTTTGTTTGTCAGAAATTCCAACGGAAAATGTCCGATGGAGCCCACACACGGTCAGAATTTCCGACAACAGGCTCCCATCCGACCGTGCGTACACGGCATAAGAGGACATGCTGACCACCATTGTAAGGGGACATGCTGACCACCACTGTGAGGAGGACATTCTGACCACCAGTGTAAGGGGGCATACTGACCAAAAAGGGGGCATTCTGACCTCCACTGTAAGGGAACATACTGACCAAAAAGGGGGCATTCTGACCTCCACTGTAACGGGGGACATTCTGATCACCACTGTAAGAGGACTTCCCGACCACCACTGTAAGGGGACATACTGACCAAAACGGGGGCATTCTGACCTCCACTGTAACGGGGGGACATTCTGATCACCACTATAATGGGGGCATTCTGACCACCACTGTAAGGGGGGCATTCTGACCACCACTGTAAGGGGGGCATTCTGACCACCACTGTAAGAGGACTTCCCGACCACCACTGTAAGGGACATACTGACCAAAAAGGGGGCATTCTGACCTCCACTGTAAGGGAACATACTGACCAAAAAGGGGGCATTCTGACCTCCACTGTAACGGGGGACATTCTGATCACCACTTTAAGAGGACTTCCCGACCACCACTGTAAGGGGACATACTGACCAAAAAGGGGTCATTCTGACCACCACTGTAAGGGGGGCATTCTGACCACCACTGTAAGAGGATGTCCTGACCACCACTGTAAGGGGGACATTCTGAACACCACTGTAAGAGGACTTCCTGACCACCACTGTAAGTGGACATGCCGACCACCATTGTAAGGGGACATACTGACCACCACTGTGAGGAGGATGTTCTGACCACCACTGTAAGGGGGCATACTGACCACCACTGTGAGGAGGATGTTCTGACCACCACTGTAAGGGGGCATACTGACCACCACTGTGAGGAGGACATTCTGACCACCACTGTAAGGGGGCATACTGACCAAAAAGGGGGCATTCTGACTGCCATTGTAAGGGGGCATTCTGACCACCACTGTAAGAGGACTTCCTGACCACCACTGTAAGTGGACATGCCGACAACCATTGTAAGGGGACATACTGACCACCACTGTGAGGAGGACGTTCTGACCTCCACTATAAGGGGGCATTTTGACTAAAAAGGGCGCATTCTGACTGCCACTGTAAAGGGGCATTCTGACCACCACTGTAAAGGAGGCATTCTGAACACAACTTTATGAGGACTTCCCAACCACCACTTTAAGGGGACATACTGACCAAAAAGGGGACATTCTGACCTCCACTGTAAGGGGGCATTCTGACTAAAAAGGGGCATTCTGACCTCTACTGTAAGGGGGACATTCTGACTGCCACTGTAAGGGGGGTATACGTGTTTGGGTGTTCCATCCCTTTAACAGAGAACTGTTATCATTGTAAGGAAATATTCATAATTTATAACACAGCACTGCCTGAAGGTAAATGTTCGATGACTGCAGTGGGGATTGAAGAAAGATCGGTGTACAAAGGAACATTAATATACCTCCTCCATAATCGGCCTTGCTCTAACCCCTCCAGTCACGTTTTCCCGCACGGTTGTCATCCTGACCCCCTCACCCCTTCCTTGTACATCTATTTATATCCTGGGAGTCGGCGGGGAGCGATGCAGAGAGGTGACCCTCTGATACGGAGTGCCAGGTGAGGAATCACAAAGGAAGCTCAGGACTTCTCTGCTCAGCTCATGTAACAATACATCAGAGAGAGAGAAATGATTCCTTGTAATTATCCTTTATTTATGAGCGCGGACATGATCAGGAGCAAATTACAGACTAAATACAGAAAGGGGCACTGACAATACAAGGTGACCATACGCTATACAATCTGATTGTACAATCTCCTTTAGAACCATCAGCAACTACGTAGTGGAAGAACCCGTCTGATTTAGTACAGTCCAGTGGGTTTTTCATTTATCATGCAGGGTCACCATCTACATCCTGGAGCGGGATGACACAATCATGTAAATACTGGTGCTTGTGCAGTTCTTGGCTGTGTTCACAAATGTCTGACACAGACCGGCCTTCAAAGTTACAATGTAGTCATGTAGTCTGGTCACTGGGTGAGAGGAGAGCGAGGAAATGCTTCCTCCTAACTGCAGCAGACTGATGACATCATCTCAGCCTAGGCAAAGTTATAATGTACAGTCTGGTCACTGGGGGGGGGGGGGACTGAGAAAATGCTTTCTCCTGCCTGCAGCAGACTGATGACATCATCTTATCCTAAGCAAGGTTACAATGTATAGGCTGATGACTGTGGGGAGGAAACTGAAAAAAAAACGCTTCCCCTTGCAAAGTCACTGACCGGAGCTGAAGGACGACTTTCAATGAAAAAGGTGGAGATTTTCTGAAAAATGCTCCCGTTGCTGGATATTTTAGCATGTCAGGAATATATTCATGCAGAGCTGTAAATTTACTGACGGCTCCACTTGACCACTCGCCTACCGGGCATTTTCACCCCCTCTTCCTGCCCAGGCCAATTTTTCAGCTTTCAGCGCTCTCACACTTTGAATGACATTTTTTGTCACACAAATAGAGCTTTCTTTTGGTGGTATTTATTTAACAACTGGGTTTTTTTTGTTTTGTTAAAACAAACAAAAAAAGACCGCATATTTTGAAAAAAAAAATCGTTTTTCTTCATTTTCAGTTATAAAATGTTGTAAAGGAGTAATTTTTATGCTTTACTGAGGTGCGCTGATGAGGCGGCACTGATAGACACTGATAGATGGGGGCAACGATAGGCACTGACGGGCAGCACTGATTGGCACTGACAGCAGTGGCGACCTGTCCACTAAGGCCGCATGGGTGCCGCCCCCCTATCCATGCGTCCGGCCCCCTGGTCTACATACAGGGATGCCGAATGCATGGATTTCAATAGGGGTGGGGGGGTGTTTTTTTTAAAGCACATGATTGGAGCCAGAGGCTCTAATAGGCTTCAAAAAAAGGGTAGGGCTCGGGGTGCAGAGCACTGCGCTCCGAGTCCACCCAGTTGTGTTACAATAGCGAATGAACATTCGCTATTGTAACACTGAATATCGTCCTGGCCAATCAGGAAGCGGGTCATGATTGGCCGAAAGGAGATTCGATCAGATTGGCCGGCTGGGAGGGAGAAGAGGGGAAACCGAGCCAACAAGCGGACCGCAGCCCGGAGAGAAGCTGACACCGCCCGCCACGCTGCCCACGAGGCGGGGCCAAGACTGGGGGAGGTTGTGCCGCTGAGTGGGAATAAGGGGATGGGAGGCGGGTGATCTAACGCATGAATCAAAGTGATATAGTTTATTCATAAACAATATAGATCAGTACAAAGCACAAAGAAATTACTACAAATTCATACAAACTAGGTTGCAAGATATTCAATAAAAATTTGTTATGCCCATACAAGGGCAAATGATCAAGGTAGGCTAACGCGTGTTCCCCCTTCATCATATCCTTGGAAAGTACTGGCCATGACCTCTGTGACCCGACCGACCGGGGGGGGGGGGGGAGTGTTGGCGTTGTAGTAAGATGGTTTGCCGCCGCCCTCCCCCCAAAAAATAAAACCCCACCAGTCGCCAACCACTGACTGACCGGTAGCACTGATGGGCACTGACGTGCCGTCAGCATGAGGAAAGGACTGTCGATAACCAGCAAATCCTGTTTACATTGTGATCAGCCGTGAGTGGACATGGCTGATCACATGGTAAAGGGCTGCTGTGATTGGCCCTTTACTACAATCTGTGATCAGCTAATCACAGATCACTCCCGATGCGTGCCCCGGAGTCACACATGCCCCCCAGGGTTCTGGGAGAATGTCAATAGACGCCCTCCTGGAAATGTTCGACCGCGCGGCAGCCATCATTCATCTACAGGCGCAGAGTATTCTAATAAAAGGTGGAAGACGTCCGAGGTCTTTAATGACACCGGCAGGCTGAGAGCCTTTCACCAGAACTCACCGTCACTAATCCGCTCTAAATGTACTTTACTGCTTTTCCAGACTTATTTCTGTTTGGCTCAGAATAGCTCCTAAACCCTGATTGGATTGTGTGAGATTACCGGGTCTCACGTGCGGGCCGACGTATCATTTTGTCTACCGCCGATCTCTGTTCTTGGCCAGAAGTAAATATAAAGTAAATGTATGATCTGCAGTTGGTGTCAATGTTAGCTTGATGACACCGCAAATGCGGGTTGCAAATGCAGTGCATTAACCTGCACCAAATCGCATCGTACGACTGCTGCAGTGCACTACTTCTGGTGCAATTTCAGCCCATTCAGCCTGCCCATAGATGTAACATTGAGCAGTCACATGACCTTGTCACAATGCCAGCTCTTCCTGCATTGGCCATAATGCAAAATAATATTACCAGCATTCACTACACTGAAATGGGAGTGGTCACATGACCATGTCACAGCGCCAGCGTCCTTTACTAGACTCTGTAGAGTCCTATCACATTATCGCATTGCCAGTGTTCACTACACAGACATTGCCAGCTCTCCATACATTGACTCTATGGTCACATCGAATTATTACAGTGCCAGCTCTCCTTACATTGACTCTATGGTCACATCGAATTATTACAGCACCAGCTCTCCTTACATTGACTCTATGGTCACATCGAATTATTACAGTGCCAGCTCTCCATACATTGACTCTATGGTCACATCGAATTATTACAGTGCCAGCTCTCCATACATTGACTCTATGGTCACATCGAATTATTACACTGCCAGCTCTCCTTACATTGACTCTATGGTCACATCGAATTATTACAGTGCCAGCTCTCCATACATTGACTCTATGGTCACATCGAATGATTACAGTGCCAGCTCTCCATACATTGACTCTATGGTCACATCGAATGATTACAGTGCCAACTCTCCTTACATTGACTCTATGGTCACATCGAATGATTACAGTGCCAGCTCTCCATACATTGACTCTATGGTCACATCGAATGATTACAGTGCCAGCTCTCCATACATTGACTCTATGGTCACATCGAATGATTACAGTGCCAGCTCTCCTTACATTGACTCTATGGTCACATCGAATGATTACAGTGCCAGCTCTCCTTACATTGACTCTATGGTCACATCGAATTATTACAGCGCCAGCTCTCCTTACATTGACTCTATGGTCACATCGAATTATTACAGCGCCAGCTCTCCATACATTGACTCTATGGTCACATCGAATTATTACAGTGCCAGCTCTCCTTACATTGACTCTTTGGTCACATCGAATTATTACAGTGCCAGCTCTCCATACATTGACTCTATGGTCACATCGAATTATTACAGTGCCAGCTCTCCATACATTGACTCTATGGTCACATCGAATTATTACAGTGCCAGCTCTCCTTACATTGACTCTATGGTCACATCGAATTATTACAGTGCCAGCTCTCCATACATTGACTCTATGGTCACATCGAATTATTACAGTGCCAGCTCTCCAAACATTGACTCTATGGTCACATCGAATTATTACAGTGCCAGCTCTCCCTACATTGACTCTATGGTCACATCGAATTATTACAGTGCCAGCTCTCCAAACATTGACTCTATGGTCACATCGAATTATTACAGTGCCAGCTCTCCATACATTGACTCTATGGTCACATCGAATTATTACAGTGCCAGCTCTCCATACATTGACTCTATGGTCACATCGAATTATTACAGTGCCAGCTCTCCTTACATTGACTCTATGGTCACATCGAATTATTACAGTGCCAGCTCTCCATACATTGACTCTATGGTCACATCGAATTATTACAGTGCCAGCTCTCCTTACATTGACTTTATGGTCACATCGAATTATTACAGTGCCAGCTCTCCATACATTGACTCTATGGTCACATCGAATTATTACAGCGCCAGCTCTCCTTACATTGACTCTATGGTCACATCGAATTATTACAGTGCCAGCTCTCCTTACATTGACTCTATGGTCACATCGAATTATTACAGTGCCAGCTCTCCATACATTGACTCTATGATCACATCGAATTATTACAGTGCCAGCTCTCCATACATTGACTCCATGGTCACATCGAATTATTACAGTGCCAGCTCTCCTTACATTGACTCTATGGTCACATCGAATTATTACAGTGCCAGCTCTCCCTACATTGACTCTATGGTCACATCGAATTATTACAGTGCCAGCTCTCCAAACATTGACTCTATGGTCACATCGAATTATTACAGCGCCAGCTCTCCTTACATTGACTCTATGGTCACATCGAATTATTACAGTGCCAGCTCTCCTTACATTGACTCTATGGTCACATCGAATTATTACAGTGCCAGCTCTCCTTACATTGACTCTATGGTCACATCGAATTATTACAGTGCCAGCTCTCCTTACATTGACTCCATGGTCACATCGAATTATTACAGTGCCAGCTCTCCATACATTGACTCTATGGTCACATCGAATTATTACAGTGCCAGCTCTCCATACATTGACTCTATGGTCACATCGAATTATTACAGCGCCAGCTCTCCTTACATTGACTCTATGGTCACATCGAATTATTACAGCGCCAGCTCTCCTTACATTGACTCTATGGTCACATCGAATTATTACAGTGCCAGCTCTCCATACATTGACTCTATGGTCACATCGAATTATTACAGCGCCAGCTCTCCTTACATTGACTCTATGGTCACATCGAATTATTACAGCGCCAGCTCTCCTTACATTGACTCTATGGTCACATCGAATTATTACAGTGCCAGCTCTCCTTACATTGACTCCATGGTCACATCGAATTATTACAGTGCCAGCTCTCCATACATTGACTCTATGGTCACATCGAATTATTACAGCGCCAGCTCTCCTTACATTGACTCTATGGTCACATCGAATTATTACAGTGCCAGCTCTCCATACATTGACTCTATGGTCACATCGAATTATTACAGTGCCAGCTCTCCTTACATTGACTCTATGGTCACATCGAATTATTACAGCGCCAGCTCTCCAAACATTGACTCTATGGTCACATCGAATTATTACAGTGCCAGCTCTCCATACATTGACTCTATGGTCACATCGAATTATTACAGTGCCAGCTCTCCATACATTGACTCTATGGTCACATCGAATTATTACAGCGCCAGCTCTCCTTACATTGACTCTATGGTCACATCGAATTATTACAGTGCCAGCTCTCCTTACATTGACTCTATGGTCACATCGAATTATTACAGCGCCAGCTCTCCATACATTGACTCTATGGTCACATCGAATGATTACAGTGCCAGCTCTCCTTACATTGACTCTATGGTCACATCGAATTATTACAGCGCCAGCTCTCCATACATTGACTCTATGGTCACATCGAATTATTACAGTGCCAGCTCTCCATACATTGACTCTATGGTCACATCGAATTATTACAGTGCCAGCTCTCCATACATTGACTCTATGGTCACATCGAATTATTACAGCGCCAGCTCTCCTTACATTGACTCTATGGTCACATCGAATTATTACAGTGCCAGCTCTCCTTACATTGACTCTATGGTCACATCGAATTATTACAGCGCCAGCTCTCCATACATTGACTCTATGGTCACATCGAATGATTACAGTGCCAGCTCTCCTTACATTGACTCTATGGTCACATCGAATTATTACAGTGCCAGCTCTCCATACATTGACTCTATGGTCACATCGAATGATTACAGTGCCAGCTCTCCTTACATTGACTCCATGGTCACATCGAATGATTACAGTGCCAGCTCTCCTTACATTGACTCTATGGTCACATCGAATTATTACAGCGCCAGCTCTCCTTACATTGACTCTATGGTCACATCGAATTATTACAGTGCCAGCTCTCCATACATTGACTCTATGGTCACATCGAATTATTACAGTGCCAGCTCTCCTTACATTGACTCTATGGTCACATCGAATGATTACAGTGCCAGCTCTCCTTACATTGACTCTATGGTCACATCGAATGATTACAGTGCCAGCTCTCCATACATTGACTCTATGGTCACATCGAATGATTACAGTGCCAGCTTTCAAGTGGTATTAAACCCCCCAAAAACATTTTATTATTGCAGCTTACCAATTCTTAGATGTGAGGGCTGCATTCATTTTTTCTTTTTAGCCTTTCTTTCTTCTATTTTCATCCGGTGATCTGGCCAGTAAGTCTGTTGTTTTTAAAAAAAAAAAAACCAAGCTCGTCAGCAGAATGTATCAGTTACAGAGATGAGATGAACCATTTAGCACTGGCAGGGGTGCTTACAAAGATCTTCTTTTATCTATTGATATAAAACCTTTATCCCAAATGGGGGGAAAAAACAGTTTTCTGTAACTGATTATAAAGTTATAAAGTTTGGCTTCAATTTGTTAGTATATGTAAATCTGCTAGTTCTTCTAACACTCTTCCTCCCAAACTGACAATGCTTCTGTCTAAAGGTGCCCTCTGTTCTCCTTTATCCAGAGTGGGGGGGGGGGGCGCTCTAACATAGGAGGTGTGTTACTGGCTGGATCACCAGGTGAAAACAGAGGGGAAAAAAAGAAAAACGAAGGCAGAAGCCATTGGTAAGCTGTAATAGCTGACATTTTTGGTTTTGGGTGTAATACCATTTTCACTATGATGGCACCTTGTGACACACAAGATGGGCACAGTGTAGAATAGGATTTAGTATTGGAGCTGACCATGGTGCTGAAACTCCCAGCTCTGTCCACCCATCTCTTGTTTCCATAATACAATCCAATATGTATCAGTTCTGAGGAGGATACAATGTAACCATAATACAATCCATATATCAGTTCTGAGGAGGATACAATGTAACCATAATACAATCCATATATCAGTTCTGAGGAGGATACAATGTAACCATAATACAATCCAATACGTATCAGTTCTGAGGAGGATACAATGTAACCATAATGGGGGGGGATTCACTAGAACTGGAGAGTGCAAATCCAGTGCAGCTTCTATCTTCAGCTTCTTCATTTAAAGTGATTGTAAAGGTTTGTTTAAAAAAAAAAGGAAAAAAAATCACGTCATACTTCCCTCCTCTGAGGGTTTTGCACAGAGCGGCCCCAATCCTCCTTTTCTGGGGTCCCCTGGTCGCGCTCCTGGCTCCTCCTCTGCATCGAGTGCCCCCACAGAAAGCCACATTCCATGGGCGGCACACGTGCGGGCGCTTGCTCCCGATTGCTGCTGCTGCATCCATTGACACAGGCAGCAGGACTCGGCCCTGCCCCCAGGCTCCTGTGTCACTGGATTTGATTGACAACAGCGGGAGCCAATGGCTCCTGCTGCTATCAATCTATCCAATGAGGACTCAAGACAGTGGCTGGAGCTGCTGGGCTCATTCTCATCTCTGGAAAGATCGGGTTCAGGTAAGTGAAAGAGGGGCTCTGGGGGGAGCTGCACCACAGATGGTTTTTCACCTTAAGGCCGGGTTCACACCTATCATCTGAGGATGATACAATGTAACCAGTGGTGCCCCCTCTATCCACGGCCGCCACTCGCTATTCATGCTCTATCCATCGCCACGGCCTCCCCCTATTTATGTGTCCGGCCACTTTCCGGATGCCGGGCCTCTGAATTACAGCGTTGGGGGTCTTTTTTTTAAGCACCTGATTAAAGCCATAGGCATTGCGCTAGGATCCCACCCAGGTGTTTCAATAGAAAATGAATATTCCCTGCTGCAACACTGATCCTCCTCCCAGCCAATTGGGAAGCGGGTCTGATTGGATGCCTAGGAGGAATGCAGGAGATGCACGGCAGAGGCGAGGAGGAGAAGACACAGGAGCCGCTACCCAATGCCCACGCAGCCTGATGTCCACCGATGCCCCGATTCCCACTGCAGCCTGATGTCCACCGATGCCCGCCGCTGACCAATGTCCACCAATGCCCCGATTCCCACCGCTGCCTGATGTCCACCGATGCCCCGATTCCCACCGCTGCCTGATGTCCACCGATGCCCCGATTCCCACCGCTGCCTGATGTCCACCGATGCCCCGATTCCCACCGCTGCCTGATGTCCACCGATGCCCCGATTCCCGCTGCAGCCTGATGTCCACCGATGCCCGCCGCTGACCAATGTCCACCAATGCCCCGATTCCCACCGCTGCCTGATGTCCACCGATGCCCCGATTCCCGCTGCAGCCTGATGTCCACCGATGCCCGCCGCTGACCAATGTCCACCGATGCCCTGATTCCCACCGCTGCCTGATGTCCACTGATGCCCCTATTCCCACCGCTGCCTGATGTCCACCGATGCCTCAAATCCTGCTGCCTAGATGGGGTAAGTGGACCGATCGTCAATGTAACCGTTCTACAATACAATACCTATCAGTTCTGAGGATGATACAATGTAACCGTTCTACAATACAATATTTATCAGTTCTGAGGATGATACAATGTAACCGTTCTACAATATGATAGGTCTCAGTTCTAAGGATGATACAATGTAACCATTCTACAATACAATACATATCAGTTCTGAGGATGATACAATGTAACTGTTCTACAATATGATAGGTCTCAGTTCTAAGGATGATACAATGTAACCATTCTACAATACAATACATATCAGTTCTGAGGATGATACAATGTAACCGTTCTACAATATGATAGGTCTCAGTTGTAGGGATGGAATCCTGTGATCTGTGTTCTGTACAGATCTGTCTTGATGAAGGTAATATAGGGGATATATGGAGGACAGGGAGAGGTGACATTACATTGAATTGTAGGAAAAGTGACAAACTAGTGAAGAGTCAGCCTGGAGCCGCAGTAAAGGAAGAGCTGACTTGCTGCCCTTCCAGTCTTCTAATATAAAGAAATGACATGCACACTTCATTCATCTACAACTGACATTTTTCAACAGTCTAGAAATTACAGAAAAGATATTTAAAACAAAGAAATAGCAGGAACTCATATCAACCAATCAGAAGTCATCTCTGGTAAAGTGAAATCTGCTGTAAAAATGGGAAAGAAATGAAGTGAAATCTGCATGGCATGGCACTGGCGCACTGCACAGGAGTGACTGTGTCTCTGCCCCGTCTTCTTATCTCTCCTGAGCAATTTCTACTCATCCTGGAAATAATCTCGGAGATGTGAGGACGGAAGATGAAAGCGACATCCATTCTCGGAGACGGTGAGGTCATAGCCCCGTGCGGCGAGAACATTATCGGGCGTTTCATCTACCGACGCCAATTGCTGTGACAGGAACTGAGGCGGCCTTTGATGAACACAAAACTTCATACTAACAAAGAGAAAAAAAAAAAAACAGGCTGAGAAGCGTGAACCAAGAAAACAGCAAATAATGGCGCAATTAGTGAGAAAGGTAAAAAAAAAAAGCTTTAAAGACAGATATTAAAGTGGAGCTCCAGCCAAAAAGACGACTCGGTCTCATATAATTGTACCCCCCCCCCCTCCCCTCGTTTTTGGATTATTTTGTCTTCTTGGTAGCTTTTCTGCATTTTTTCTTCAGGACTTCCGTCCTATGTCACCACAGCGAGGTACTTCACCTCCACGATTGCATCCAGCCCTCCTCCCTCCCCGGTGCTTTCTGGGACCTGTGTGTGTCCCAGAAGATGACGGGACCATTAAGAAAGCACAGTGCAACTCGCACATGCGCAGTAGGAAGCCGTATGTGAAACCTGAAGGCTTCACTGCTGGTTTCCCTCACTTGCAATGCCGGCACCTGCACCCAAAGCCGGTGGAACGAGAGAGAGAGAGAGAGAGAGAGAGAGAGAGAGAGAGAGAGAGAAAGAGAGAGAGAGGGGAGGGAGAGAAAGAGAGAAGAAAAGAAAAATGTGAAAGTGAAGCGGAGGAGAGGAAAAGAGAAAAAGTAAAAGATAGATAGGGAAGACCAGAAAGAAGACTGACAGATAAAAAGTAAGCTTAGAGGTGAAGGCCCAGCAGACTATAAATGAGACATGTGGGATGACCTTCTCATCCCCAGTACGGGGATCATCAGTCCAGTACGGGGATCATCATTTCAATACGGGGATCATCAGTCCAGTACAGGGATCATCATTTCAGTACGGGGATCATCAGTCCAGTACGGGGATCATTAGCCCAGTACGGGGAACATCAGCCCAGTACGGGGAACATCAGCCCAGTACGGGGATCATCAGTCCAGTACGGGGATCATCAGCCCAGTACGGGGAACATCAGTCCAGTACGGGGAACATCAGTCCAGTACGGGGATCATCAGCCCAGTACGGGGATCATCAGCCCAGTACGGGGAACATCAGCCCAGTACGGGGATCATCAGCCCAGTACGGGGATCATCAGTCCAGTATGGGGATCATCAGCCCAGTACGGGGATCATCAGCCCAGTACGGGGAACATCAGCCCAGTACGGGGATCATCAGTCCAGTACGGGGATCATCAGCCCAGTACGGGGAACATCAGTCCAGTACGGGGAACATCAGTCCAGTACGGGGATCATCAGCCCAGTACGGGGAACATCAGTCCAGTACGGGGAACATCAGTCCAGTACGGGGATCATCAGTCCAGTACGGGGATCATCAGTCCAGTACAGGGATCATCAGTCCAGTACGGGGATCATCATTTCAGTACGGGGATCATCAGTCCAGTACGGGGATCATCAGTCCAGTACGGGGATCATCAGTCCAGTACGGGGATCATCATTTCAGTACGGGGATCATCAGTCCAGTACGGGGATCATCATTTCAGTACGGGGATCATCATTTCAGTACGGGGATCATCAGTCCAGTACGGGGATCATCAGCCCAGTACGGGGAACATCAGTCCAGTACGGGGATCATCAGTCCAGTACGGGGATCATCAGTCCAGTACGGGGATCATCAGTCCAGTACGGGGATCATCAGTCCAGTACGGGGAACATCAGTCCAGTACAGGGATCATCAGTCCAGTACGGGGATCATCAGTCCAGTACGGGGATCATCAGTCCAGTACGGGGATCATCAGTCCAGTACGGGGATCATCAGTCCAGTACGGGGATCATCAGTCCAGTACGGGGAACATCAGTCCAGTACGGGGATCATCAGTCCAGTACGGGGATCATCAGCCCAGTACAGGGATCACCAGCCCAGTACGGGGATCATCAGCCCAGTACAGGGATCATCAGCCCAGTACGGGGACCATCAGCCCAGTACGGGGATCATCAGTCCAGTACGGGGATCATCAGTCCAGGACGTGCACAGCCGTTCAGTATGAGTGTAACTTGTCCCAATCCCGCTGATCCAGGAGAACATCTAATGTGTTTTTACAGCATCAAATTTAGTGCTGAGAAGGTTTATTTGCAGAGATACAATTACACAGCTCACCCCGGTGATTCATATGCAAAGGAGATTTTTCATTACTCTCAGCTGCTGTTTGCATATGAAATAAAAGGAGAACTTCCTGAATTTTAATAGAAGGTGATATGGGGACGAGATTACATTCTCATATCCCAGATCCGGCAGCAGCGTCTCACATAGCCCAACAGGGCGGATAATGAGGAGAAACAGTGCAAAGAGGAGACACCTGATAATACTATTCAATGGTGGTACTCCCAGCTTTAAAAGTTACAGCCCTCTAAACCCGCTTGTATTGAAGTGTATGTTAACTGTACGGCCTTCCTTTATTGTGAATTATTGGTGCTGGAACCCGAGGTGAACGGAGCCTCTGTGTTAAGATTTTATTGGTATTGTCACAACTATTCCAGTGCTGTGCCACACTAAATGATATGTGGACTGCTTCCATACAGCAGAGAACGGCCACAGAAACCACAGGAAGTGATTGCGAGGCTAAAGAGTCTAAAAATCGAAATGCCACACAAAAGATTTAGTCCGAAAAAGTGGGATTTTATTCCAAACTTAGGATCCAATGCGTTTCAGGAGTCATAAATCTCCCCCTTCATCAGGGCCACAACATACATTAAAACATGTCATTGGACTTAATTAAAAAAGTTAAAAGGTTTTTAAAAAAAAAAAAAAAAATCACATATAATATCCAGAATGCTGGTACTGGTGTCCCTGTATCGTGTCAGACCAGGAGACACATGCAAGTTTATACAAGAGGTTTAGAGGTTTTTAAATATATGATTGGTAAACCTATTAACTTTTTATTTTTTTATCTAATTACATGTTTTATGTTATGTTGTAGCTCTGATGAAGGGGGAGCCGTCTGGCGCCGAAACACATCGGGGTGATCAATTCAAAATAAGTTTGGGATATAAATCACACTTTTTTTGGACCCTAAAAACGTTAGTATGACACTTCCATTTATAGACTTTGAATATTGCATTCATGTTGCAATGGGCTGTGCAGACAATTGACCCTATTTAGGAGAAGGGAGAAGGAGATGAAGGGGCAGTGGCGGCCCATCCATAGAGGGTGCACAGGTGTCGCCCCCCTATCCATGCGTCCAGCCCCCTGTTCTACACATCAGGCTGCCAGACTATGGATTCCAATGTCGGCTGGGTGTTTTTGAAGCACATGATTAGAGCCAGAGGCTCGAATAGGCGTCAAAAAAGGGTGGGCTCAGCTCACAGAGCACTGCGCTCCGAGCCCACCCAGTTGTGTGACAATATTGAATGCATTTTCACTATTTGCACACTAAAGTTCCTCCCCGCCAAGCAGGAGGCAGGTCGTGAGACAGTGAGAAATCAGTATTGGCCAAAGCATCAGGCGATCCTATTGGATGCCTAGCGCTTAGGCGTAAGAGAGAGGAGAAACCCCGCGGAGGAAGGAGCTGGAGGAGCAGACACCGGAGACGCTTGCACGGTGATGGACCATGCTGGAGGACACCATAGCCCGCCACCCAGGTAAGTGCCGGACCACCAGCCACCCAGGCTGGGGGGGTGGTGGTAGTGTTGCGCCATTGGCCGCCGGGGGGGAGGGTGTTGGTGCCGCTGGCCACTCGGGGTGTGTAGTAGTGCCACGCTGCTGGCCGCCCCGGGGGGTGGTTGTTTGCCACTCCCCAAAAGAAAAACCCACCAGCCGCCATTGCAAAGGAGAAAGAAAAAGGAGACAAAGGAAAAGGAGAGAGAGAGAAAGAAGGAAAAGGAGAAGGAAAAAGGAGGGCGCCTTGCTGCCTAGGGCGCCCAGCCACTGGTGTTCCTACTCTCTTCTCTCTGCAGCAAGCAACTAAGTCTCAGCATCAGCAGGCAGCCGCCACTTCGTTCGCACATAGTGTCAGAGGTGCAGCAGCGGCGGAGGACTGTGACTGTGTCCTGGCTCCTGAATGAATGGAAGCAAGCAAACATTCATTGATAGGCACTGGTAGGCTGCATTGAAGGGCGCTGGTAGGCTGCATTTGATGGGCGCTGGTGAGGCTGCATTTGATGGGCGCTGGTGAGGCTGCATTTGATGGGCGCTGGTAAGCTGCATTTGATGGGCGCTGGTGAGGCTGCATTGATGGGCACTGGTAGGTCTCAGTCTCAGCATCAGCAGGCAGCCGCCTCTCTGTTTGCACATAGTGTCAGAGGCGCAGTGGAGGACTCTGATTGTGTCCCGAATCCCAAATGAATGGAAGCAAGCAAACATTCATTGATGGGCGCTGGTAGGCTGCACTGAAGGGCGCTGGTGAGGCTGCATTTGGTGGGCGCTGGGGAGGCTGCTTTTGATGGGCGCTGGTGAGGCTGCTTTTGATGGGCCCTGGTGAGGCTGCTTTTGATGGGCGCTGGTGAGGCTGCTTTTGATGGGCGCTGGTGAGGCTGCTTTTGATGGGCGCTGGTGAGGCTGCTTTTGATGGGCGCTGGTGAGGCTGAATTTGATGGGCGATGGTGAGGCTGCATTGATGGGCGCCGGTAAAACTGCATTGATGGGCGCCGGTGAGGCTGCATTGATGGGCGCCAGTGAGGCTACATTGATGGGCGCCGGTGAGGCTACAATGATGGGCGCCGGTGAGGCTACAATGATGGGCGCCGGTGAGGCTACAATGATGGGGGCTGGTGAGGCTGCATTTGATGGCTGCCGGTGAGGCTGCATTTTATGGGCACTTCATTAAAAAGGTGGTGTATACATGGGCAGGGCAAAGGGGGTGTAGTCAGGGGTGGAGCAAGAGGGGGGGTGTCAAAAATCCTTGCACCAGCCCTGATGACGCAGATGCAAGGGGCTGCATCAGTATCTCCAGAACAGAAGCAACTAAGAACCTGTAGTGTAGTATGCTAAAATCCTTGTAGTGCATCTTGCAGCTCCTGAAATGTTTAATGACATATTTGACAGAGACGATAAAGAGCCTTGGCCTCCTGACCAGCCTGGAATTGGGAGCTGCCCATATATTTCTCCAGCCAGGGAAAACCTTTCCTTACTTTTGGATCCACCACAAGCCGTGAATTTGAACAACTCTCTGTCTTCCAGTAATTGACTGGTCTTTAACGAGCCGTTATTTATTTTCTCTAAGAAGAAAAGAAACGGAGGCGGGCGTTGAAGACTTTGCTATCTCTTCTTTTTAATTTGGAAAATCCTCCCTGCCCCGCTTTTAGGCGAGTGCTCAGTTTTTAAATTAGGCACCCCGCGTCACACATTAACGCCGGCACGGCTTAATTTGCTATCATTGTGCGCGGCACAATCTCGCCGCCACATAAAAGAGCGGTATTTGCTGGAGATTAATAATTATTCCCTTCAAAAGGCAAAACAGAGGTTTTTTTTTGTTTTTTTTTGTACGTTCAGCCTGAGCCTGCCAGACGCACAAAAGGCGCCGGCGTACTGTGTCTGAATGTGGCATGATTGAGGCTGAGCGTTCAAACGCTCCGCAGAATATAAAAATGCCGCTTTGAGCGGTGCCAGCAGCCAGGAAAAGTGGATTACAGGGATAGAAATAAAAAAAGGGGCTAATTAACGCAGGCCCATCATTAGGGTTTAACGCGTTCTGGCAGCATAGAATACGGAAAACTGCTGCTGCAGGAAAAAAGGGAGACGAGACAAAAAAAAAAAAAACTAAAAAAATACTGTACGAGGATATGAGACATTTGTGGGTGTCAGTGCCCAATGAAAACTGCGACATTTTGGATGGAGCTGACCCTTAACCACTTCAGCACCGGAAGATTTTACCTCCTTCCTGACCAGAGCATTTTTTGCGATACAGCACTGCGTTGCTTTAACTGACAATTGCGCGGGCGTGTGACGTTGCACCCAAACAAAATTGACATCTTTTTTTCCCCACAAATAGAGCTTTCTTTTGGTGGTATTTGATCACTTCTGCGGTTTTATTTTTTGCGCTATTAACAAAAAAATAGTGACAATTTTTTAAAAAAAGCAATATTTTTTACTTCTTTGCTATAATAAAAAATCCCCCAAAAATTAATAAGAAAGCAAATTTTTTCCTCAGTTTAGGCCGATATGTATTCTTCTACATATTTCTGGTAAAAAAAAAAAAAATCGCAATAAGCGTATATTGATTGGTTTGCGCAAAAGTTATAGCATCTACAAAATAGGGGATAGTTTTATGGCATTTTTATTATTATTTTTTTTTATTAGTAATGGCGGCGATCTGCGATTTTTATCACGACTGCGACATTATGGCGGACACATCGGACACTTTGGACACTATTTTGAGACCATTGTCATTTATACAGCAATCAGTGTTATAAAAATTTATGACACTGGCGGGGAAGGGGTTAAACACTAGGGGGGTGATCAAGGGGTTAAGTGTGTCCTAGGGAGTGATTCTAACTGTGGGGGGAGGGGCTACCACTGACATGACAGTGATCACTGCTCCCAATGACAGGGAGCAGTAGATCTCTGTCTTATCATAAGACGGGGAAGTGCCTTGTTTACATAGGCACCTCCCTGTTCTACCTCTCCACACCGCAATCGCGGGCCGCTGGAGAACATCAAGTTCCCGGGACCCGTGGGCATGCTCCCGCGGTGCACCCGATAGGCGGCAAATTTAAAGGGACGTACCTCTACGGCCATTTGCCTGCCTGTGCCATTCTGGCGACATATAGCTGTTTGTGCGGCGGTCGGCCAGCGGTTAAAGTAGTCTTAAAGGCTGAAGGTTGCATTCTATGCATGAATGCATGAAGGTAAAAAACCTTCTGTGTGCTGCTCCCCCCCCCCCCCAGCCCCCTCTAATACTCACCTGAGCCCCCTCTTTATCCAATGATCTGCATAAGAGCCTCGGCTGTCCCGGGACACTCTCTCTCTCTCCTCAGAGGCTGAGCCATTGGCTCCCACTGCTGTCAATCACAGCCAGTGAGCCATTGAGGAGAGAGCAGGGGGTAGGGCCGAGCCATGGTCCTGTGTGTCTTATGGAGGAATAGAGCAGGGCTTGTAAGCGAGCATGCACCGGTGCCCCTATAGCAATCGGCTTGCTAGTGGGGGAACTGGTCGAAGGGGAGGGAGCCTGGAGCACCGCCGGGGGGGGACCCGAGAAGAAGAGGATCAGGGCTGCTCTGTGCAAAATCATTACACAGAGCAGGCAAGTATAACATTTGTTATTTAAAGGGGAAAAAAAAAGCAGAAGAGTGTAGTGACGTGGGAATTGTTAGTACTGCATTGGACACTTGAAGGATAACTCCACTTATGGATAAAATAAATATTGACAACAATTAAATTAAATAATTATTAACAGCTACACAAGACATGTTATAATTTAAAGTGGTTGTAAAGGCTGAAGATCATTCCATGCATGAAGGAAAAAATACCTTCAGCGTGCAGCGCTCCCCTCAGCCCCCCAATACTTACCTGAGCCCCATCTCGATCCAGCAATGTGCAGGAGAGCAGTGGGCGACGGGGGGGGGGGGGGACGTGGCTGAACCGTGATCTGTGTGTCTTATGGACACAGAAAGTGGGGCCTCGGAGTGAGCATGCACAGGTGCCCCCCCCCATAGCAACCCACTTGCTATAGGGGCACTGGGCAGGGAGAGGGGCCCAGCGCTCGGCAATGAGGAGGGACCTGCGAAGAGGGGGACTGGGGCTACTCTGTGCAAAACCATTACAGAGCAAAGCAACTAGAAACATGCTTGCTATTAAAAAAATGCCTTTACAAACACTTTAACCCCATCCTGCCGACCGCCACCCGGCCCTTTAGGGGAAACAAACAACTATTTCTTATTTCTTAAATAACTTTTATATATGGCGGCAAGGTGGCACTGCTGTGCACCAGATCACGTACCTAGTACTCGATTCAACAATTCCAGGTAGGGGGGCGTGCATGTACGCCACCAGCGGCCCATTCCTGCTGTGATTATACACAATGTGAGCTGATCGGCGGATAACACGGACCCGATGTCCGCCGGAAACCCACTGACCCTTCACTACAAGAGGCAGAATGGCGGTCTGTCAGGAGCGAAGACATGGATCCTGTGTTCCTGCAAAGCAGGGGCACTGATCCATGCTTTCCCGTAGTAAAAGAACTTCCCACACTACACTAAAAACATTGGCTAGGCATGCATTTAAACCCTTTGATCACCCCTGTTTAACCCCTTCCCAGCCAGTGTCATTAGTACAGTGACAGTGCATATGGTTAGCACTGATCACTGTTTTAGTGTCACTGGTCTCCAAAAATTTAAAAAGTATCAGTTAGTGTCTGACTGTCCGCCGCAATAACGCAGTCCCGCTATATATATATATATATATATATATATATATAAAATCGCAGCCATTACTAAAAAATTCAATAATTAATTAATTAATAAATACATTTAAAAATCCCATAGTTTGTGGACGCTATCTATAAGTTTTGCACAAACCAATCAATAAACACTTATTGGGATTTTTTTTTCACCAAAAATCTGTAGCAGAATACATATTGGCCCAAATTCATGAAGACATTTGATTTTTTCTCTCATTTGTTTATAGCGCAAAAAATAAAAAGCCAAAAAGTTGCTCAAATGCCACCAAAAGAAAGCTCTATTTGTGGGGGGAAAAAAGGACATCAATTTTATTTGTGTACAGCAAGGCACGAGTGCGCAATTGTCAGTTAAAGTAACGCAGTATAGCAAAAAATGGCCCGGTCATGAATGGGGGGGGGGGGGGTCAAGTGATTAAAATCCCAGCAATGTTCATTGATTAGCCGGAGGGGAATTATTATTTTTTTCTCAACAAAATTGGAATTACGGTGAGTCTACACTCTATTACCTGGGGGAGCGGGGGCGTGTCTACTGCATCAGTGCCCTGATTACAATAAAGTGCCACCAGTGCCAGCAATCAGTGCCCATTAGTGATGCCAGTCAGTGCTGGCTATCAGTGCCGCCTACCAGTGCTGACCATCAATGCCCATCAGTGCTGCCAACCATTAGTGCTCATCAGTGCCACATATCAGTGCCCATAAGTGCGGAATATTAGTGCCTCCTCATCAATGCCACCTAATCAGTGCCGCTTATCAGTGCCAACCAGTGCCACCCATCACTGCTCATCGGTGCCCATAAGTGCAGCATATTAGTGCCTCCTCATCAGTGCCACCTAATCAGTGCCCATCATTGCTGCCTATCAATGCCCATCAGTGCCGCCTATCAGTGCCAACCAGTGCCACCCATCACTGCTCATCGGTGCTCATAAGTGCGGCATATTAGTGCCTCCTCATCAGTGCCACCTAATCAGTGCCCATCATTGCTGCCTATCAATGCCCATCAGTGCCGCCTATCAGTGCCAACCAGTGCCACCCATCACTGCTCATCGGTGCCCATAAGTGCGGCATATTAGTGCCTCCTCATCAGTGCCACCTAATCAGTGCCCATCATTGCTGCCTATCAATGCCCATCAGTGCCGCCTATCAGTGCCAACCAGTGCCACCCATCACTGCTCATCGGTGCCCATAAGTGCGGCATATTAGTGCCTCCTCATCAGTGCCACCTAATTAGTGCCCATCATTGCTGCCTACCAATGCCCATCAGTGCCGCCTATCAGTGCCAACCAGTGCCACCCATCACTGCTCATCGGTGCCCATAAGTGCGGCATATTAGTGCCTCCTCATCAGTGTCGCCTCATCAGCACACATCAGTGAAGGAGAAAAAATTACTTATTTACAAAATTTACTGATAGAAATTAAGAAAAAGTTTTTTTTTCTCAAAATTTTCGGGGTTTTTTTGGTAAAAAATAAAAAAAGCCAGCAGTGATTAAATACCACCAAAAGAAAGTTCTATTTGTGTGAAGAAAATGATAAAAATGTCCTATGGTTACAGTGTAGCATGAACGCGCAATCGTCAAAGTGTGACAGCGCTGAAAGCTGAAAATCGGTCTGGGCAGGAAGGGGGTGAAAAGGGTCCAGTAGGGGGATGAAAAGGGCCCGGTAGGGGGGTGAAAAGGGCCCAGTAGGGGGGTGAAAAGGGCCCGGTAGGGGGGTGAAAAGGGCCCAGTAGGGGGGTGAAAAGGGCCCGGTAGGGGGGTGAAAAGGGCCCGGTAGGGGGGTGAAAAGGGCCCGGTAGGGGGGTGAAAAGGGCCCGGTAGGCAAGTGGTTAAAGAAAAAAGGAAGAAGAACAGATCATGAAGGAAAAGGAGGCTTGAGATCAGAAGACTTTCGCCTTACAAATGAAGATATAAAAAGTTGTGGTCTCTAGTCCCAATCTGCAAGCACTGGAAGTTCTCTGCACACATCACAGAGCCCACATTAGGTCCTCTCTGTGGGGCACTGGTCTGGTCCGGGGATTTACCATATTCCACGCAGTGGGGATGGATATGGAATTTTTTATAAGCCCCGATGACTTATTAAACAGGTTTGCATCTGCTGCGTTTGCCTGTTTGAATACATTGCGCTATTTGTTTTTGTGTTGGGAGGCATGTCGTATCTCTTCCATTATTTATGACAAGCGCCGGGCTCTGCCGAAGTAATTATAGCGTATTTCAAGCTCTGCGATTCCGGAATATCTTCCTCTAAATTAAAGCGCCGACGTCTCCTGCATACAGAAAGGAAGTTGACTGGACACCTTTTAGCAGATCGCTCACATGAAAAAAAAAAAAAACGTTTCCAGCGGCGTAAGAAGACGAGCGCGACGCTCAGAGGGCCGCTAAGCAGACCATTAATTGGATGGCTGCTGACAGCAGCTTGAGAAGCCGTTAAATCTTTTATTCGCCGGTGAAGGTAGATCTGGAAGAGGTTTTTTTTTTTTTCCGGCTGATTAATAAGGAAGAAATTGGTCTCAGAACTCGCTTCCTCCTGACGGATAATTTATCGAGAGAAAAATATGGTGGAACGATTTGCTTCTGCCGACTCCGACCGAGATACGGCGCAGCGGAGGAGACTCGGCGAGGAGCCACCTGGGCTCGCTAAAACCCTTTTTTTAATGGGCTGGCTGAGCGGCCCGTCAGTAGATAAATCAGCTGTTGGAACTTACTGACACGCCGACGGTAAACACCGGGCCTCATACATCAGAGTGTGTGAAATAAGTACTGTCTGTGCTCTCCTCTGCCTATCTGTAGATGTCAATGATGGTGGTAAGAGGAAAACAGAAAAATGGAGGTCTTAGTTACAAAACTTAATTTTTTGTTTTTTTTTTTGTTTAGCAATAAAGTTAAAGAAAATCTACAAGTATAAAAGCAAACCCCATCACACAATAAAGTAGTTGTTTCCATTAAAATTCTTTGATCAAAGCTTAACTCCGGAAATTAGACTAGTTCTACCCTTGCGGTGGGGCTCCTGACCCCCTCCCCCCCAGCACTGCAAAGGTTGATTAATTGTTTAGTTTAGGGGTTCAGAGAGGTGGTGAATCCCCTATTCCTGGCTCTGGCTGGATTCCTCAAGCCTCGCCTCCTCACATACATAGAGGATTAATAGCCTTACATGATGCATCCTAGGCGAAACCTCATTTTGCTGCCCTCTTGGCTCCACCCCTGACTCCACCCCCTTTGCCCTGCCCATGTACACCCCACCTTTTTAATGAAGTGCCCATTAAATGCAGCCTCACCAACATCCATCAAATGCAGCCTCACCAGCGCCCATCAAATGCAGCCTCACCAGCGCCCATCAAATGCAGCCTCACCAGCGCCCATCAAATGCAGCCTCACCAGCGCCCATCAAATACAGCCTACCAGCGCCCATCAAATGCAGCCTCACCAGCGCCCATCAATGCAGCCTACCAGTGCCTATCAATGAATGTTTACTTGCTTCCATTCATTCAGGAGCCAGGACACAGACACAGTCCTCTGCCGCTGCTGCTCCTCTGACACTATGTGCGAACGTAGTGGTGGCTGCCTGCTGATGCTGAGACTTAGTTGCTTGCTGCAGAGAGAAGAGAGTAGGAACACCAGTGAACGGGCGCCCTAGGCAGCAGTGCACCCTAGGCGGCTGCCTAGTTTGCCTAGTGGTAGCACCGGCCCTGCTTACATGGTACGAAGTGACACGGGGAAAGCCCCCAGCCCAGAGCTTGAGAACAACAAAAGAGCCCACCATAGCCAGAGGTAAGTAATTCACCCCTAGGCTAAATGAGCATTTAAACCTTGCAGTGGGTGGGTGGGGGTTGGGGGCACAGCAAAGGTATAGTTTGTCTCATTCTTGGAGTTCACCTTTAACCCTGAAGTGACCTTTCCATAAATACATTCCTGACATGTCACAATTCAAAGCACTATTAAATCCGTCCTTAAACTTCAGTCAGTGACTTTGTCTAGGCTCAGGCTGAGATTATGTCATTAGTCTGCTGCAGGCAGGAGGAAACCCATGTAGAATAATGCAGAAATTACTACCACTATATAAAGAGCTGTAATAAATAAAATAAATTACATTTCTTCAGTCCCCTCACCCCCAGTGATCAGACTGTGACACTAACTGTATCCAGTCACAAGGCGAGAGGCTGCAACATTGTAACTTTGTAGAGTCACAAGGTGAGAGGCTGCAACATTGTAACTTTGTAGAGAGTCACAAGGTGAGAGGCTGCAACATTGTAACTTTGTAGAGTCACAAGGTGAGAGGCTGCAACATTGTAACTTTGTAGAGTCACAAGGTGAGAGGCTGCAACATTGTAACTTTGTAGAGAGTCACAAGGTGAGAGGCTACAACATTGTAACTTTGTAGAGAGTCACAAGGTGAGAGGCTGCAACATTGTAACTTTGTAGAGAGTCACAAGGTGAGAGGCTGCAACATTGTAACTTTGTAGAGTCACAAGGTGAGAGGCTGCAACATTGTAACTTTGTAGAGTCACAAGGTGAGAGGCTGCAACATTGTAACTTTGTAGAGTCACAAGGTGAGAGGCTGCAACATTGTAACTTTGTAGAGAGTCACAAGGTGAGAGGCTGCAACATTGTAACTTTGTAGAGAGTCACAAGGTGAGAGGCTGCAACATTGTAACTTTGTAGAGTCACAAGGTGAGAGGCTGCAACATTGTAACTTTGTAGAGTCACAAGGTGAGAGGCTCCAACATTGTAACTTTGTAGAGTCACAAGGTGAGAGGCTGCAACATTGTAACTTTGTAGAGTCACAAGGTGAGAGGCTGCAACATTGTAACTTTGTAGAGAGTCACAAGGTGAGAGGCTGCAACATTGTAACTTTGTAGAGAGTCACAAGGTGAGAGGCTGCAACATTGTAACTTTGTAGAGAGTCACAAGGTGAGAGGCTGCAACATTGTAACTTTGTAGAGAGTCACAAGGTGAGAGGCTGCAACATTGTAACTTTGTAGAGAGTCACAAGGTGAGAGGCTGCAACATTGTAACTTTGTAGAGAGTCACAAGGTGAGAGGCTGCAACATTGTAACTTTGTAGAGAGTCACAAGGTGAGAGGCTGCAACATTGTAACTTTGTAGAGAGTCACAAGGTGAGAGGCTGCAACATTGTAACTTTGTAGAGAGTCACAAGGTGAGAGGCTGCAACATTGTAACTTTGTAGAGAGTCACAAGGTGAGAGGCTGCAACATTGTAACTTTGTAGAGAGTCACAAGGTGAGAGGCTGCAACATTGTAACTTTGTAGAGAGTCACAAGGTGAGAGGCTGCAACATTGTAACTTTGTAGAGAGTCACAAGGTGAGAGGCTGCAACATTGTAACTTTGTAGAGTCACAAGGTGAGAGGCTACAACATTGTAACTTTGTAGAGAGTCACAAGATGAGAGGCTGCAACATTGTAACCTAGTAGGGTGTCACAAGGTGAGAGGCTGCAACATTGTAACTTTGTAGGGAGTCACAAGGTGAGAGGCTACAACATTGTAACTTTGTAGTAAATCACAAGGTGAGAGGCTGCAACATTGTAAGCTATATTGAAAGGCTGCAGTTGGGGCCGATCTGTTCCATCTCTGAGTCGGCATCTCAGTCCAGGAAGTATTTGGTGACCCTGGATGATAAACAGAGATGAGGCCATCATAAGGCGAGAAGCTGCACCAACCCAAAACAAATGACAGATCGATCACCCGTGAAAGACATCTACAATCACCTCCATCCACAAAGGAACATAAAAAAGGTACAAAAATGCACAAACACCAATACAAGAACCAGTTCTGCCGCCTCTAAATCCTACATTTCTGGATATGAGAAGAGAAGCGGGTGACCTCACTACTAATCACAAAGGGTGGAAGGGAGGAAAAATAATAGAATAGCTTTTGGCAGATAAATAGTGAAGATTTACTTAAAGAGGGACAGAAGAATGACAGATGGGCCATGAAATGATATTGTCATGGTGGCCGCTATGTCCTGACTGTTCTTTTCCTCCTAAACTGCTCGATGAATAATGACTTGAATGTCAGATCGAGTGTCGGTGTATTATCCTCTCAGCGCACAGTTCCTTGTATTACACATGTCCGTAATTTAATAATCCAATATTTCCTACTCCGCACTCTGCCTGAATGGATTCAGGGCCATCAGGGAGCTGTCTGGCATTATGAGTGGAGCCATAATGGGCCCCTCATAATAAGTGAAGGCCACAGTGCAGACGGCGCCCCTCAGAGGAAAATGTGAGCAGATTCATCAGAATCAATGGGATTCATCCAGAATGCAGACAGTTGTCTTGGAAATCCAAATCCCAACAAAGAGTGTGTATAGCAGTGGTGTCAACTCCCCTGACATCGAGGACCTCAAGTGTGGTCCCTGACATCACTGAAGGGCCACTTATAATATTCAATGAATTTAATGCTACAGAAAGCTATCAGAGACTGCAGACATAGTACAGGAGATGATCAGAGACTGCAGACATAATACAGGAGGTGATCAGAGACTGCAGACATAGTACAGGAGGTGATCAGAGACTGCAGACATAATACAGGAGGTGATCAGAGACTGCAGACATAGTACAGGAGGTGATCAGAGACTGCAGACATAGTACAGGAGGTGATCAGAGACTGCAGACATAATACAGGAGATGATCAGAGACTGCAGACATAATACAGGAGATGGTCAGAGACTGCAGACATAGTACAGGGGATGGTCAGAGACTGCAGACATAGTACAGGAGATGATCAGAGACTGCAGACATAATACAGGAGATGGTCAGAGACTGAAGACATAGTACAGGAGACGGTCAGAGACTGCAGACATAATACAGGAGATGAACAGAGACTGCAGACATAGTACAGGAGATGATCAGAGACTGCAGACATAGTACAGGAGATGGTCAGAGACTGCAGACATAATACAGGAGATGATCAGAGACTGCAAATATAATACAGGAGATGATCAGAGACTGCAGACATAGTACAGGAGGTGATCAGAGACTGCAGACATAATACAGGAGATGGTCAGAGACTGCAGACATAGTACAGGAGATGATCAGAGACTGCAGACATAATACAGGAGATGATCAGAGACTGCAGACATAATACAGGAGATGGTCAGAGACTGCAGACATAGTACAGGAGATGATCAGAGACTGCAGACATAGTACAGGAGATGATCAGAGACTGCAGATATAATACAGGAGATGATCAGAGACTGCAGACATAGTACAGGAGGTGATCAGAGACTGCAGACATAATACAGGAGATGATCAGAGACTGCAGACATAGTACAGGAGACAGTCAGACTGCAGACATAATACAGGAGATGGTCAGAGACTGCAGACATAGTACAGGAGACTGTCAGAGACTGCAGACATAGTACAGGAGACAGTCAGACTGCAGACATAATACAGGAGATGGTCAGAGACTGCAGACATAGTACAGGAGATGGTCAGAGACTGCAGACATAGTACAGGAGATGGTCAGGCTGCAGACATAATACAGGAAATGGTCAGAGACTGCAGACATAGTACAGGAGATGGTCAGAGACTGAAGACATAGTACAGGAGATGATCAGAGACTGCAGACATAGTACAGGAGATGGTCAGGCTGCAGACATAATACAGGAAATGGTCAGAGACTGCAGACATAATACAGTAGATGATCAGAGACTGCAGACATAATACAGGAGATGATCAGAGACTGCAGACATAGTACAGGAGATGATCAGAGACTGCAGACATAATACAGGAGATGATCAGAGACTGCAGACATAGTACAGGAGATGATCAGAGACTGCAGACATAATACAGGAGATGATCAGAGACTGTAGACATAATACAGGAGATGATCAGAGACTGCAGACAGAATACAGGAGAAGATCAGAGACTGAAGACATAGTACAGGAGATGATCAGAGACTGCAGACATAGTACAGGCCCGCCACCGCTAAATGTACGGCCCTGTCAGTGCACGTGATGAATTCACGTTCACCCGGCCCGCTGACATTTTTAGTAAGAGCAGATCGGAGCAGGGAGCAGGAAGCTGAATGAGAACACGGTAGAAAGACACGTAGCAGCGCTGATAATACAGTGGGAGTTTCTGAAGTTAACTTTCCAGGGGACTAGTTGCTAGGTGGTCCTAGCTACCAATCACCGGCTTGTTAATATGAAAAACAAACTCCTAAAACTCTTGCTGTATTTATCAGCGCTGCTGTGTATCTCTCCGGTGTTCTCATTCAACTTCCTGCTCCACTCTGCTCTGACTCCCTCTCTGCATGGAGCAAGGTAGGAAAGGGCAGAGCCGCCGGTGTGGGGGGGCTGTGTAATATACATGGGGTGTATGTGATGTGCAGGGGGGTTGTGTAATATGCAGGGGGGCTGTGTAATGTAAAGGGGTCCAGAGGTTCAGGGGCTGTGTAATGTAAAGGGGTCCAGTGGTGCGGGAGCTGTGTAATGTAAAGGGGTCCAGAGGTACGGAGGCTGTGTAATGTAAAGGGGTCCAGTGGTGCGGGGGCTGTGTAATGTAAAGGGATCCAGTGGTGCGGGAGCTGTGTAATGTAAAGGGGTCTAGAGGTATGGGGGCTGTGTAATGTAAAGGGCTCCAGAGGTGCAGGGGCTGTGTAATGTAAAGGGCTCCATGAGGTGCAGGGGGGCTGTGTAATGTAAAGGGGTCCAGAGGTGCAAGGGGCTGTGTAATGTAAAGTGTTCCAGAGGTGCAGGGGTCTGAGTAATGTAAAGGGAACCAGAAGTGTAGGGCTGAGTAATGTAAAGGGATCCAGAGGTGGAGGATGTGTAATGTAAAGGGAAACGAGAGATGCAGGGTTGTGTAATGTAAATGGGTCCAAAGGTGCAGGAGCTGTGTAATGTAATGCCATGTACAGACGACCGGACTTTGACAGCAAAGGTCTGACGGAACAAATCCGCCGGACAATTCAATTGTGTGTGGGCTTCATCTGACCTTTTCTGTCGAAAAATCTGACGGACTTTAGAAATAGAACATGTTTCAAATCTTTCTGACAGACTCGAGTCCTATCGAAAAATCCGTTTGTCTGTATGCTGGTCCGATGGACCAAAAACAACGCAAGGGCAGCTATTGGCTACTGGCTATGAACTTCCTTATTCTAGTCCAGTCGTACGTCATCACGTTCGAATCAGTCGGACTTTGGAGTGATCGTGTGTAGGCAAGTCCGTTTCGTTGGAACTCCGTCTGAACTCCGTCGAAAAGTTCGCTTCGGCGTTCAGTCCGTCGAAAAGTCTGCTTGTGTGTACGCGGCATAAAGGGGTCTAGAGGTGAAGGGGCTGTGTAATGTAAAGGGGTCGAGAGGTGCAGGGGGCTGTGTAATGTAAAGGGGTCGAGAGGTGCAGGGGGCTGTGTAATGTAAAGGGGTCGAGAGGTGCAGGGAGGTGCAGGGGGCTGTGTAATGTAAAGGGGTCGAGAGGTGCAAGTGGTTGTGTAATGTAAAGGGGTCCAGAGGTGGGGGGGCTTTGTAATGTAAAGGGGGATTATTATCTTATCTGTACTACCCTGTACATCTGCCCCACCACTGTACTAGCCTGTACATCTGTCCCACCACTGTACTAGCCTGTACATCTGTCCCACCACTGTAACCCCTGCTCATCTGCCCCACCAATATACCCCCTTTCTCATCTACTTCACCACTGTACCCCCCTGCTCATCTACCCCACCACTGTAACCCCCTTCACATCTGCCCCACCACTGTAACCCCCTGCTCATCTGCCCCACCAATGTACCCTCTTTCTCATCTGCCCCTCCACTCTACCCCCTGCTCATCTGCCCCACCACTGTAACCCCTTGCACATCTGCCCCACCACTGTAACCCCCTGCTCATCTGCCCCACCAATTTACCCCTTCTCATCTGCCCCACCACTGTACCCCCTGCTCATCTGCCCCACCACTGTAACCCCCTGCACATCTGCCCCACCGCTGTAACCCCCTGCACATCTGCCCCACCGCTGTAACCCCCTGCACATCTGCCCCACCACTGTACTACCCTGCACATCTGCCCCACCACTGTACCCCCCCTGCTTATCTGCCCCACCACTGTAAACCCCTGCTCATCTGCCCCACCACTGTAAACCCCTGCTCATCTGCCCCACCACTGTACTACCCTGTACATCTGTCCCACCATTGTAACCACCTGCTCATCTGCCCCACCAATGTATCCCCTTGCTCATCTGCCCCACCATTGTACCCCCCCTGCTCATCTGCCCCATCACTGTACTACCCTGTACATCTGTCCAACCACTGTAACCCCCTGCTCATCTGCCCCACCACTCTACCCCACTGCTCATCTGCCCCACCAAGGTAATCCCCTGTACATCTGTCCCACCACTGTAACCCCCTGCACATCTGCCCAACCACTGTAACCCCCTGTACATCTGCCCCACCACTGTAACCCCCTGTACATCTGTTCCACCACTGTTATCCCCTGCTCATCTGCCCCACCAATTTACCCCCTTTCTCATCTGCCCCACCACTCACTGTACCTCCTGTATATCTGTCCCACCACTGTTCCCCCTGCTCTTCTGCCCCACCACTGTAACTCCTTACTCATGTGTTCCACTGATGTACCTCTTTTTTTTTTCTCTGCACCCCTCTGCACATCTGCCCCACCACTGTATCCCCCTGCATATCTGCCCCACCACTGTAACCCCCTGTACATCTGTTCCATCACTGTAACCCCCTGCTCATCTGCCCCAATTTACCCCCTTTCTCATCTGCCCCACCACTGTACCCCCCTGCTCGTCTGCCCCACCACTGTAACCTCCTGCACTTCTGCCCCACCACTGTAACCCCCTGCACATCTGCCCCACCACTGTACTACCCTGCACATCTGCCACACCACTGTACCCCCCTGCACATCTGCCCAACTACTGTATCACCTTGCACATCTTCCCCATCAATGTTCCCCCTTTCTCATCTGCCCCACCTCTGTACCTCCCTGCACATCTGCTCCACCGCCGTACCCCCATACTCTTCTGTCTCACCACTAAACCATCTTCTCATCTGTCCTAACACTGAACTTATCTGCTCATCTGCCCCACCACTGTAACCCCCTTTCTCATCTGCCCCACCACTCACTGTACCTCCTGTATATCTGTCCCAACACTGTTCCCCCTGCTCTTCTGCCCCACCACTGTAACTCCTTGCTCATATGTTCCACTGATGTACCTCTTTTTTGTCGCTGCACCCCTCTGCACATCTGCCCCACCACTGTATCCCCTGCACACATCTGCCCCACCTCTGTACCTCTCTGCACATCTGCTCCACTGTCGTACCCCCATGCTTTTCTGTCTCAATGCTGAACCATCTTCTTATCTCTCCTAACACTGAACTTATCTGCTCATCTGCTCATCCACTGTAACCCCCTGTACATCTGCCCCACCTCTGTACCCCCTGCTCTTCTGCCCAACCACTCTAACCCCCTGCTCATCTGTCCCACCACTGCACCTCCTTTCACATCTGCCCCACCGCTGTATCCTCCCCTGCTCTTCTGTCCTACTGCTGAACCCCCTTCTCATCTTTCCCACCACTGTAACCCCCTTCTTATTTGGCCCAACACTGAACCCCCCCCCCGCTCATCTGCCCCATCACTGTACCCCCTTGCTTTTCTGTCCCACCGCTGAACCCTGTTCTCATCCCTCCCACCACTGTACCTCCTGCACACCTGCCCCACCACTTGCTCTTCTGTCCCATCAATGTACCTCACTGCACATCTGCTCCACCGCCATATCCCCATGCTTTTCTGTCTCACTACTGAATCACCTTCTCATCTGTTCTAACACTGGACCCATCTGCTCATCAGCCCCACCACTGTAACCCCCTTTCTCATCTGCCCCACCAATGTACCTCCTGCATATCTGTCCCACCACTATTCCCTCTGCTCTTCTGCCCCACCTCTGGAACTCCTTGCTCATGTGTTCCACCGATGTACCTCCTTTTTGTCTATACACCCCTCTGCACATCTGCCTCACCTCTGTACCCCCCTGCTCCTCTGCCCCACCGCTGTAACCCCTTGCTCATCTGCCCCACCACTGTACCCCCCCTGTATATTTGCCCCACCTCTGTACCCCCTGCTCATCTGTCCCACCAATACACCTCCTTTCATATCTGCCCCACTGCTCTACCCCTGCTTTTCTGTTCCACCACTGAACCCCTGCTCATCTGCCCCACCAATATACCCCCTTTCTCATCTACTTCACCACTGTACCTCCCTGCTCATCTACCCCACCACTGTAACCCCCTTCACATCTGCCCAACCACTCTAACCCCCTGCTCATCTGTCCCACCACTGCACCTCCTTTCACATCTGCCCCACCGCTGTATCCTCCCCTGCTCTTCTGTCCTACTGCTGAACCCCCTTCTCATCTTTCCCACCACTGTAACCCCCTTCTTATTTGGCCCAACACTGAACTCCCCCCCCCCGCTCATCTGCCCCATCACTGTACCCCCTTGCTTTTCTGTCCCACCGCTGAACCCCGTTCTCATCCCTCCCACCACTGTACCTCCTGCACACCTGCCCCACCACTTGCTCTTCTGTCCCATCAATGTACCTCACTGCACATCTGCTCCACCGCCATATCCCCATGCTTTTCTGTCTCACTACTGAATCACCTTCTCATCTGTTCTAACACTGGACCCATCTGCTCATCAGCCCCACCACTGTAACCCCCTTTCTCATCTGCCTCACCAATGTACCTCCTGCATATCTGTCCCACCACTATTCCCTCTGCTCTTCTGCCCCACCTCTGGAACTCCTTGCTCATGTGTTCCACCGATGTACCTCCTTTTTGTCTATACACCCCTCTGCACATCTGCCTCACCTCTGTACCCCCCTGCTCCTCTGCCCCACCGCTGTAACCCCTTGCTCATCTGCCCCACCACTGTACCCCCCCTGTATATTTGCCCCACCTCTGTACCCCCTGCTCATCTGTCCCACCAATACACCTCCTTTCACATCTGCCCCACTGCTCTACCCCTGCTTTTCTGTTCCACCACTGAACCACCTTCTCATCTGCCCCAACATTGAACCCCCCTGCTCATCTGTTCCACCACTGTAACCCCCCTGCTCTTCTGTCCCACTGCTGACCCCCCCATCCTATCTCTTCCAACACTGTACCTCCCTGCACATCTGCCCCACTGCTCCTTCTGTTCCACCTCTGAACCCCTCTTGCTCATTTTCCCCACTGCTGTAACCTCCTGCTCATCCAGCGCTGTACCCTCTTCTCATCTATGATATGCAGAGTGGTTAAAGAAAGCATACATGATCTACCTGTCCTGGCACTTGCTTCCTGCTGATCCACCTCTCGCATCCAGCCCACGTGCTTGTATGGGATGTATGTGATGTATGGGATGTATGTGATATATGGGATGTATGGGATGTATGGCATGTCACATACAAGCATCTGAAAAGGATGCGCAATGATGAGCTCAGGTCAGGGGCATTTTCTGAAAGCAGTGGGCCTGTGTGCAGGATCATAAGTTGGGCCCCCACAGCTGAGAAAAAAGTGGTTGGGTGTGATTTTCATTGCGCTGAATCCTGGCTCTGGCTTAAAGGGACACAGAGTGCCGGGGTTCAGTAATAAGTAACGCAAAGGTTCAGGAATAATTTCAACAAAGTTCCCAGAAGCTCAACAGTAATTCCACAAACTGTCCCCTGATTGGGGTTTTCTCAATCACAGTGAAATCCCTTCTTTCTGAGATTGGTAGTGGCAACCAAGCGAGTCATCTTCCTCCAGATGGTGGGCGGGGCTAGCAGGACTGCGACCCAATCTCTTCCCCATCACAAAAGCTGACGATCGCAGCTACAGCAAAGTTAGAGAACCAAACAATGTTTCCCATCTTTTACAATGTGTTGGGGGGCGCAGTGCCTCCCCCCCCAGTGCGGGTGCGGTGTGGGGAAATCTGAAACTGGAATGCATTAGCGTCTCACCGACACTTCCCTGAGCTGCTCTGCTGGTGGAGAGGGAGTCGAGTGCCGGCAAAAGAGGTTTCGAGTGCCGGGGGTTGCCTACTCCTGCTCTAAGCCATGGTTCTTTGTGCAATAATAAAAATGTATCACAGTGTATTGTTAAGAGTCCATCAACATTGAATGAATGAATATGATACATAATAATTATACAATGTATCATCTTTTCCATCTGATTTTGAACCTGCTGCCCCTTGTAATAATCCTCCAGCTGGCTGCCATGTATCTAAGCGACGGTTCTTTGTGCCAGAATATAATGTATCGCAGTGTATTGGTAAACAACCATTTCCATTGAATACAATGATACATAATAATTGGATCATCTTTTTCCCTTTGATTTTTGCCCCTTGTATTAATCCTCCAGCAGGCGGCCATGTATCTAAGCGATGGTTCTTGGCTCCGGTGAGGGTTATTACAAGTTTAATTTAGGGAACCGCTGTGACCTGAGCGCTCGAAGGAGAGGATTGGATGCTTGTCTTAGGATTGAAGTGTATTCCTGGAAGATTTAATTCCAGATAGCGGAGGAGGAAGAAGCGGGATGGTACCTTCAGAAGCCGGCCCCGGTTTTACTGATGATGAAAAATGACTCGAGTGCTTTAAGCTTGGGGACTCTCGGCTGCCATAAATATTCATGTGACACCATCTGCCGCAATCCGCACCAGGCTCCGCCACCCCGCTCCAGGCTTACGTAGAAACTTTCTAATTTAGGTTCCTTCTCACTAACTAATGTTTGCCGCATCCCACGGTTAGAACGGGCGCACAGGGGGGGGGGGGCGGCGTATGAACGCGATTAATCGCTAGATGTAGGGATATAATGGCTTCCTAAGGAGTGTACCATGTAATAGCGATTAACCGATAATAATCACACAGTGCTCCAAATTTATGTCATAAATCTCTACTACATGCAACTATATGTGTAGTGATGCATCACAGCTGATTATTAGCGGGCAATTTTAGTACTTTAATAGTGCAATCAAAAACAGTGGCAACCCGTCGCAGGGCGCCACCCCTCTAATCAATGCGGCCGGCCCCTAATCTACATGCGGGGTGCCGGACACATGGATTCCAATGGGGTTTATTTTTTATGTTATTTATTTTTTATTTTTAGAAGCACATGATTAGAGCCAGAGGCTCCAATTGGCTTCAAAAAGGGTGGGCTCGGGGCACAGAGCACTGCGCCCCGAGCCCACCCAGTTGTGTGACAATAGCGAATTAATATTTGCTATTGTCTTCCTGATTCTCCTCCCGGCCAATTAGGAAGTGGGTCCTGAGACCTGTCACGCGATTTGCAGAGAGGAGAAGCGATCCTATTGGCCGTCGAGGAGGAGGAGGGAGGAGAAGCAGGTGAAGCCCAGGAGTAGACGCCAGGTGACACCGCCGCCCGCTGGAAGCGCTGCCTGTGACCGACTGGTGACCGACGGGGGGGGTGACCCGGGTGGGAGGGGGCAGTGGCTTTGTCGGGTGGATGGTTTGCCACCCCCCCCCCCCACAACAAAAAATATACCACCAGCCACCACTGATCAAAAATAACTTACCTGCACTCAGCCCGAATTTGACCTGGCATCAGCATTCTGCTGTCCCTTTGCAAGAGAGCTCAGACTTGGAGAGGAACAAGCGTCACAAGGAGCCAATCAGGAGTGCTGCAGTGCTCATAACAGAGGAGACAGCAAAGTGTGAGATATGACCTCATCAGTCTGCTGCTTCTCTTTTCTCCATCCAATCACAGGGTAAGGGAGGGACAAGACCTGTAAAGGGTAACTGAACTACAAGAGAGGAAAAAACAGGTCTCCTGTCCCACCAGACAGAGCATGTCACAATATACAGGCTACCCCTATTAGCATTTAAATTCCATCCTTGAGCTCAGCGACTCTGCTTTTGCTCAGGTGGAGCCATCTATCTGCTGCAGGAAAAGGAAAGCATTTCCTCCCGAAAGTGAAAAGACCTGCAAGTGTTACCGAATTTGAAGTGTAGACAAATCAGGTGTGGTGCCCTGCCAGACAGGGCGGTGCTGTGTGGCAGAGCTGGGTAAACTTCAGGACTGGATGGACAGAAATTCAAATCCTTTGGCAGGTAAAACAGCTCCTTTATATGTATTTCATCTGTTCATTTAGTTGTTCGCCTGGAGTTTAGCTTCACTGGTTCACATCCTGTGCTCTAGGGGGAGCATGTGATGTCCGTGCAATGTGATTTCAGCCATACAAATAGTATGGCTGATATTGCATCACATGCGGACCAAACTCGCACTGAACCCTTTTTTTGGTCCACACCCATGCGATCCGATTCATGTTCGAACTGTCAGTTCCCAGTGCGATGTGCGAGCTGAAATCGGGGTGTCCTTAACATTGTATTGACACTCCCAGCAGTTCGTATATGGCAGTGTGAACTACCATGTGAGTCTGGTGCGATGTGGGAACCCGCAGTGGATTCGCAGGGTTCCTGCATCGCACAAGGGTGAACCGAGCCTAAGAACGCATGGAAAAGTAAGCTATTGATGTCAAAAAAAAAAAAAAAGGACTGTTGAGATCATTTAAAACCGATCATTTATAACAGAGCCTTATCACAGTGGAGCAGCTAAAGGAACAATGCAATCATAGTTAGAGCGACAACCAACCTCAGAGGGGAAAAGAGAGTGAGCACTAACCTAAGAGGGAGATAGAGAGTGACCACCAACCTCAGGAGGGGGATAGAGAGTGGCCACTGTCCTCCGAGCGGTATAGAAAGTGACTATCAACTTCAGAGGGGGATAGAGAGTGATAGCTGACCTCCAAGGGAGATGGAGAGTGAGCACCGACCTACGGGGGGATAGAGAGTGATAGGCGACCTCCAAGGGAGATGGAGAGTGAGCACCGATCTCCGAGGGGGATAGAGAGTGAGCGCCGACCTCCGAGGGGAATAGAGAGTGAGCGCCAACCTCCGAGGGGGATGGAAAGTGAGCAGCAACCTCAGAGGAGGATAGAGAGTCAGCACCAACCTCAAAGGGGGATAGAGAGTAAGCACCAACCTCAAAGGGGGATAGAGAGTGAGCACCAACCTCAGAGGAGGATAGAGAGTCAGCACCAACCTCAGAGGAGGATAGAGAGTCAGCGCCAACCTCAAAGGGGGATAGAGGGTGAGCACCAACCTCAGAGGGGGATAGAGAGTCAGCACCAATCTCAGAGGAGGATAGAGAGTCAGCGCCAACCTCAAAGGGGGATAGAGAGTGAGTGCCAACCTCAAAGGGGGATAGAGAGTCAGCACCAATCTCAGAGGAGGATAGAGAGTGAGCACCAACCTCAGAGGAGGATAGAGAGTCAGCGCCAACCTCAAAGGGGGATAGAGAGTCAGCACCAACCTCAAAGGGGGATAGAGAGTCAGCACCAACCTCAAAGGGGGATAGAGAGTCAGCACCAACCTCAAAGGGGGATAGAGAGTCAGCACCAACCTCAAAGGGGATAGAGAGTGCTAGCTGTGATGAGTAAAGGGATTTGTTCTGGGCAGAGAAACTTGTGGGGGAGGATAAGTGCTAGAAGAGAGATTTGAAGGGGATTTGTGCTGGAAGAGGGTGTTTTTTTGGGGGGGGGGGACTTATGCACAGGAGGGGAAAATTGAGAGATAGAGGGATTATGCTAGGAGGGGGAAGTTGAAGAGTGTGAGGGTTTGAGCTGGGAGGAGGAGAATTTGGACTGGAAGACGGGGAATTATTTTGGGGCAGAATTTTGGCTTGCAAAGCGAATTTAAGCTTAGGGGATAAGTGTAAAGATTGTGGGGGGGGGGGGGGGATTTTTTCTGACCCATAAATTTCATACATTTTGGGGTGGCGGGGGGAGGGGGGGGCATTTGGCATCTTAAACCTGATGACTGATGATGACTATGTCTGGGTACTGTGGAATAGTACCCCCAGGAAGGCAGGTGGGTAACTAGAATGTAAAAAGTACAGTAAAATGAATCTGAACCATCCAGGAGAGGAGTTTAATCAAATCTGCGCGGTATGAGCGCGGCCCTCTCCCCGCCTGATGAAATGAGCCTCTTTCGGTAAAGTTCAAGCAGCAATAAGACGCCGAACAAGCTGCCATTTTCCCGGCTGCTCCGCATCCCCCTCCGGATAACCGATAAAAAGCCTCGTACAAAAGGCACATCAGCATGCATTTAAATGAGCCTCAAGTCCCACATTATGCAGGCTGACGCAGGCAGCAGATGGGTACCTTTGCCTCTGTAATTCTTCTCGCTACCTTGCGAAATGCAAACTGGCACGATACAAATAAAAAAAAAAAAAAAAAAGTTACTTATTGGCAAGATTTATATCTGCGGAATTCACCTTCTTATCGATGCAAACTGCGGCGCTTTGTGTCACCTGTACGAGGAGTGATCGCTCGCCATTGTGAGGGAGGCTTTTTTTTTTTTGGGGAGGGAGGATTCTGAATAAGTCTCCAGCTGCCGCGTACGAGGGTAGATTCCCTAACAATGGTTTTAAATCATCGTGTCTTTGTCGCCCTGTTGCTGGAAATTAAAAGCATAAAGGACTTTTTTTTTTTTATCCCCCCCCCCCTCCCTTCCTCGGTCTCAGATGCAATTGAACGATGATGTCTCTGAAAATCTAATTAAAACGGAGCCACTCTCTGGGCATAAAACAGGCTGGAGAGGGAGAAAATGAATGTATTCAATTTACCTGATAGAGCCGCTTCACATAATGAAAGCTTTGTTTGGTAAAAGCTCTTAAAAAAAAAATCAAATTATTTTACCTCTTTTCTTGTCATTATCCCGACCCGTCTCTTGTAACGCAGTCCTAAAAATTAAAAAAAAGAAAAGAAAACAAACAAAAAAGTTCCAGAGGCGGTAGGGAAATTTGCAAACGCATAGTAAACAGTCCTGTATGAAGACATAGAAAATGAGATGATAGATAGATAGATACATAGATAGATAGATCTATCTATGTATGTATCTATGTATCTATCTATCTATGTATCTATGTATCTATCTATGTATGTATCTATGTATCTATGTATCTATCTATGTATGTATCTATGTATCTATGTATCTATCTATGTATGTATCTATGTATCTATCTATCTATCTATCTATCTATCTATCTATCTATCTATCTATCTATCTATCTATCTATCTATCTATCTATCTATCTATGTATCTATCTATCTATCTATCTATCTATCTATCTATCTATCTATCTATCTATCTATCTATCTATCTATCTATCTATCTATCTATCTATCTATCTATCTATCTATCTATCTATCTATCATCTCATTTTCTATGTCTTCATACAGGACTGTTTACTATGCGTTTGCAAATTTCCCTACCGCCTCTGTAACTTTTTTGTTTGTTTTTCTTTTTTTTTTTTTTTTTTTAGGACTGCGTTACAAGAGACGGGTCGGGATAATGACAAGAAAAGGAGGTAAAATAATTTGATATATATATATATATGTAGCGCTGGTAGATTTATGATCCACCATCTGATAGGTAAATTTAGTAACTTGTTCGTTAGGAAGGTTAGATTTGCCTCTGTTCCAGCTTGGCTGACGTTGTGTGTGTTTCCATACTAAGCCGGTGGGTGTCGCTGTTACCACTGGTTAGTGTTGGAGAGGCAACGTGTCGAAGCGTATGGGTGCTCTTCTGTCCCGGAGATAACTCGGTGGAGGTGGTCCTCCGAGTTGCATTCTGGGCGAGGGTATTTATAGGACAGACGCCATATTTTGGGTTCGTTTTACAGCCACCTGCAGGCCCTCCTGGCCGACAGGTATGCGTTAGAGAGCTACCTCGTGGTCCTCCGTTCCGGAGGCCCACGCCGCTGCGGCGCATGGGTGGGCCCAGAAGCTTGTCTGGGGCCTAGCACAGCAGCCGAGGAATGGTCCTGAGCTGTCTATCCTGAGTGAAGAAGCTGGATAACCGAGGAGATCCCAGGGGAGGACCCGTCATGGAAGAATCATGCAGAGTGCTGGTCTGGAGAGGGGCCTGGTGACTCGGTTGGAGGACGTATCCTAAAGTAACTTTACAGCATAGTACTGCCGGGTTGGCTTAAAGGTCCAAGTACTGTGTCTGATGTTCACTGCAGAACCAATACATCCTGTGGCAGAGGATCGTACGGGTTTATTCCAATCAAGTCTGTGGCAGAGATTGTTGTTAGCGCATTCTACTGCAATATTCAACCCTGTCAAAAGGAAAGAATCCTACAGAGAGGTGTTTGAGCTTCCCTGCGGTTTCCCTTCTACCTCTTTCCTGCTACTTCCTTCATTAATTGTTTAATAAAGCATTGAAAACGTACTCAAGTGTTGTATCGTCCGGAGGTAAACTCAACGTAACCCTAGACCCAGTGAAACAGAGGGAAGGAGAGTGAAGGTAACAAGCCCGCTTAAACCAGCAGCTCCACCGAGAGTTAGTGCTACATACACATACACACACACTTTCCGAAAGTATTGGGACGCCTGCCTTTACACACAAATGAACTTTAATGACATCCCAGTCTTAGTCCGTAGGGTTCAATATTGAGTTGGCTCCGCCCTTTGCAGCTATAACAGCTTCAACTCTTCTGGGAAGGCCGTCCACAAGGTTTAGGAGGGTGTCTATGGGAATGTTTGATCATTCTTCCAGAAGAGCATTTGTGAGGTCAGGCACTGATGTTGGACGAGAAGGCCTGGCACCTCTCAAAGGTGTTCTATCAGGTTGAGGTCAGGACTCTGTTCAGGCCAGTCAAGTTCCTCCACCTCAGACTCGCTCATCCATGTCTTTATAGACCTTGCTTTGTGCACCGGTCCAAATCATTTGGTGGAGGGGGGATTATGGTGTGGGGGTTCTTATTCAGGGGTTGGACTTGGCCCCTTAGTTCCAGTGAAGGGAACTCTTAAGATGTCAGCATACCAAGACATTTTGGACAATTTCATGCTCCCAACATTGTGGGAACAGTTTGGGGACGGCCCCTTCCTGTTCCAACATGACTGCCCACCAGTGCACAAAGCAAGGTCCATAAAGACATGGATGAGCCAGTTTGGGGTGGAGGAGCTAGACTGGCCTGCACAGAATCCTGACCCTGATAGAAGAACCTGATAATCCTTCTCATCCAACATCAGTGCCTGACCTCACAAATGCTCTTCTGGAAGAATGGTCAAACATTCCCATAGACACCCTCCTAAACCTTGTGGACGGCCTTCCCAGAAGAGTTGAAGCTGTTATAGCAGCCAAGGGTGGGCCAACTCAATATTGAACCCTACGGACTAAGACTGGGATGCCAATAAAGTTCATGTGTGTGTAAAGGTAGGTGTCACAATACTTTTGGCAATATAGTGTATATGGATGACACTCTGGATGTATGGTCAATTTCAGAGGATAAAAAAGACAATTATTTTTTTTTAGTTTTGGATACAATGGGGAAGTGTGGGCTCTAGTAAAGTTAGGGGCTTAGAAAGAATGGTGTCCCGCAGGGCCCCTTGTCCTTACATCTTCCAGTTAGATTACCCATTTGTAAAGACCGAATTCCAGTTTAGATCCACTTCTCTACCTCTCGGTCTTTCCTTAAAGTGTCTCTTCACTTTCCAGGTCATGAGAAGTCAGAGATGTTCTGAACCAGCTGTTTAGAGAATGTATTAAGAAATCACAGCAGTGAGTCTTCTCTTATCAAATGGTTTAGTCCAAGGGTTCAATCAGACAGAGGGAGCTGCAAAGCAAGCTTCATCCACTGTACTGTCTCTTTAGCTAAACCCCAAGTGCTCTGGGAATCCTTTATCATTTATTACTTTTTTTTTTTCATAAAAGATGCATAAAAAGGTTAACAAAGTAATACATTAATTTGACTTAAACAATAAATGAAGGATACTAATCGAGTGACTTTGCCTACGCTGAGATAATGTAATCAGTCTGCTGCAGGCAGGAGCAAGCATTTCCTCAGTCTCCCCTCCCTCAGTGATCAGATTGTAACATTGCGTGATCTGTGAGAGGTATTAAATACCTGCAAATGTTACACTTGCATAACTTATTACACAAAACCAATCCAGTGACTTTGCCTAGGCTGAGATGATGCTATCAGCCTATTGCAGGCAGAAATAAGCATTTCCTCAGTCTCCTCTCCCCCAGTGATCAGACTGTACATTGTAACAATGTGTGATCTCTATGAGAGGTAATCAGTACCTTGAAGTGTTACAATTAGATATCACTAAGCATGCTGCGTACAGATTCTGTTACTGCGATCGGTCATGGAACACCTGGCGATCGTGTCATTTGTATCCAGTTAAAGGCCCACCCATTGCGCCCCCTCCTGGTTATATGCTGATGGAGCACTTACCCTAAGGCTCGCTTGTCACACATTTCAGGGACTGTCGGATCTCTGGCATTGCATATCGCCTGTTTTACAGTCAACATTACAGAGGTGGGGGGTTGTCATCACTTCCTCCCGGCACAGGCGGTGTGACGATGTGACAAAGCTCAGGCCATGTGAGGAACGGCGAGCGAGGGCCTCGTAATTCTGCGCTCTGTCAGTGCAGGGAGCGCTCCTCTTACAGGCCGGATACTAAACCTGTTTTATGGCTCTGTTTAGGCCGCTGCAGATGTCTGGGGGACGATCGACAAAGTGAGCGATGGTCTTTGTTAGGATAAACATATTACCACGTGGAAGAAATAAAATGTGACACCTTCCTAACGCTAAATGGATTGTCGGCTCTGCCGCCGAGCGTCTCTCCTGACAGCCAATAGGACTTATTGGTGCCTCCTTCCCAGTGTTAATTTCGTCAACTTAAACCAACTAAAACATTTTGGTCGACTAGCTTAATACCATTTTAGTCAACTAAAACTAAAACAATTGAGATGACTAAAATATAACTAAAACTAAAATGGCATTTTAATCAAAAGATTAAAATCAGACTAAAACTAAAATGCCATTTTAGTCAAAAGACTAAGACTAAAACTAAATTGAAATTTGATGTCAAAATTAACACTGGTCTGTAATGCATGTTCATACCTCAATACCATAAATAATAACATATTCGATTTTTCCCTCCAGCAGTATATAATGAGTTTGGAAATTGCAGCTAAATGCTTAAATAAGGCATTACAATTTAACTACACCCATTCGATTTTAGATAACTAAAACGAGTTTTAGTCGACTAAAATGTAGGACATGTTAGTCGACTAAAATGTCCTGGAGATTTAGTTGAATAAATGCGACCAAAACTAAAACAATTGCAGAAGACTAAAATGGGACTAAAACTAAAATTCCATTTTAGTCCTAAGACTAAAGCTAAATCGAAATGTTCTGCCAAAATTAACACTGCTCCTTCCCTGGTGATCAGATTACAACATTGTAACTTTGTAGAGAGTCACAAGGTGAGAGGCTGCAACATTGTAACTTTGTAGAGAGTCACAAGGCGAGAGGCTGCAACATTGTAACTTTGTAGAGAGTCACAAGGTGAGAGGCTCCAACATTGTAACTTTGTAGAGAGTCACAAGGTGAGAGGCTGCAACATTGTAACTTTGTAGAGTCACAAGGTGAGAGGCTGCAACATTGTAACTTTGTAGAGTCACAAGATGAGAGGCTACAACATTGTAACTTTGTAGAGAGTCACAAGGTGAGAGGCTGCAACATTGTAACTTTGTAGAGTCACAAGGTGAGAGGCTGCAACATTGTAACTTTGTAGAGTCACAAGGTGAGAGGCTACAACATTGTAACTTTGTAGAGAGTCACAAGGTGAGAGGCTGCAACATTGTAACTTTGTAGAGTCACAAGGTGAGAGGCTGCAACATTGTAACTTTGTAGAGTCACAAGGTGAGAGGCTACAACATTGTAACTTTGTAGAGAGTCACAAGGTGAGAGGCTGCAACATTGTAACTTTGTAGGGAGTCACAAGGTGAGAGGCTGCAACATTGTAACTTTGTAGAGAGTCACAAGGTGAGAGGCTGCAACATTGTAACTTTGTAGGGAGTCACAAGGTGAGAGGCTGCAACATTGTAACTTTGTAGGGAGTCACAAGGTGAGAGGCTGCAACATTGTAACTTTATAGGGAGTCACAAGGTGAGAGGCTGCAACATTGTAACTTTGTAGAGAGTCACAAGGTGAGAGGCTGCAACATTGTAACTTTGTAGGGAGTCACAAGGTGAGAGGCTGCAACATTGTAACTTTGTAGAGTCACAAGGTGAGAGGCTGCAACATTGTAACTTTGTAGAGAGTCACAAGGTGAGAGGCTGCAACATTGTAACTTTGTAGAGAGTCACAAGGTGAGAGGCTGCAACATTGTAACTTTGTAGGGAGTCACAAGGTGAGAGGCTGCAACATTGTAACTTTGTAGAGTCACAAGGTGAGAGGCTGCAACATTGTAACTTTGTAGAGAGTCACAAGGTGAGAGGCTGCAACATTGTAACTTTGTAGAGTCACAAGATGAGAGGCTGCAACATTGTAACTTTGTAGAGAGTCACAAGGTGAGAGGCTCCAACATTGTAACTTTGTAGAGAGTCACAAGGTGAGAGGCTGCAACATTGTAACTTTGTAGAGAGTCACAAGGTGAGAGGCTGCAACATTGTAACTTTGTAGAGTCACAAGGTGAGAGGCTCCAACACTGTAACTTTGTAGGGAGTCACAAGGTGAGAGGCTGCAACATTGTAACTTTGTAGAGTCACAAGGTGAGAGGCTGCAACATTGTAACTTTGTAGGGAGTCACAAGGTGAGAGGCTGCAACATTGTAACTTTGTAGAGAGTCACAAGGCGAGAGGCTGCAACATTGTAACTTTGTAGAGAGTCACAAGGTGAGAGGCTCCAACATTGTAACTTTGTAGAGAGTCACAAGGTGAGAGGCTGCAACATTGTAACTTTGTAGAGTCACAAGATGAGAGGCTACAACATTGTAACTTTGTAGAGAGTCACAAGGTGAGAGGCTGCAACATTGTAACTTTGTAGAGTCACAAGGTGAGAGGCTGCAACATTGTAACTTTGTAGAGTCACAAGGTGAGAGGCTACAACATTGTAACTTTGTAGAGAGTCACAAGGTGAGAGGCTGCAACATTGTAACTTTGTAGGGAGTCACAAGGTGAGAGGCTGCAACATTGTAACTTTGTAGAGAGTCACAAGGTGAGAGGCTGCAACATTGTAACTTTGTAGGGAGTCACAAGGTGAGAGGCTGCAACATTGTAACTTTGTAGGGAGTCACAAGGTGAGAGGCTGCAACATTGTAACTTTGTAGGGAGTCACAAGGTGAGAGGCTGCAACATTGTAACTTTGTAGAGAGTCACAAGGTGAGAGGCTGCAACATTGTAACTTTGTAGGGAGTCACAAGGTGAGAGGCTGCAACATTGTAACTTTGTAGAGTCACAAGGTGAGAGGCTGCAACATTGTAACTTTGTAGAGAGTCACAAGGTGAGAGGCTGCAACATTGTAACTTTGTAGAGAGTCACAAGGTGAGAGGCTGCAACATTGTAACTTTGTAGGGAGTCACAAGGTGAGAGGCTGCAACATTGTAACTTTGTAGAGTCACAAGGTGAGAGGCTGCAACATTGTAACTTTGTAGAGAGTCACAAGGTGAGAGGCTGCAACATTGTAACTTTGTAGAGTCACAAGATGAGAGGCTGCAACATTGTAACTTTGTAGAGAGTCACAAGGTGAGAGGCTCCAACATTGTAACTTTGTAGAGAGTCACAAGGTGAGAGGCTGCAACATTGTAACTTTGTAGAGAGTCACAAGGTGAGAGGCTGCAACATTGTAACTTTGTAGAGAGTCACAAGGTGAGAGGCTGCAACATTGTAACTTTGTAGAGTCACAAGGTGAGAGGCTGCAACATTGTAACTTTGTAGAGTCACAAGGTGAGAGGCTCCAACACTGTAACTTTGTAGGGAGTCACAAGGTGAGAGGCTGCAACATTGTAACTTTGTAGAGTCACAAGGTGAGAGGCTGCAACATTGTAACTTTGTAGGGAGTCACAAGGTGAGAGGCTGCAACATTGTAACTTTGTAGAGAGTCACAAGGTGAGAGGCTGCAACATTGTAACTTTGTAGAGTCACAAGGTGAGAGGCTGCAACATTGTAACTTTGTAGTGAGTCACAAGGTGAGAGGCTGCAACATTGTAACTTTGTAGAGTCACAAGGTGAGAGGCTGCAACATTGTAACTTTGTAGAGTCACAAGGTGAGAGGCTGCAACATTGTAACTTTGTAGAGTCACAAGGTGAGAGGCTGCAACATTGTAACTTTGTAGAGTCACAAGGTGAGAGGCTGCAACATTGTAACTTTGTAGAGTCACAAGGTGAGAGGCTGCAACATTGTAACTTTGTAGAGAGTCACAAGGTGAGAGGCTGCAACATTGTAACTTTGTAGAGAGTCACAAGGTGAGAGGCTGCAACATTGTAACTTTGTAGAGTCACAAGGTGAGAGGCTCCAACATTGTAACTTTGTAGGGAGTCACAAGGTGAGAGGCTGCAACATTGTAACTTTGTAGTGAGTCACAAGGTGTGAGGCTGCAACATTGTAACTTTGTAGAGAGTCACAAGGTGAGAGGCTGCAACATTGTAACTTTGTAGAGAGTCACAAGGTGAGAGGCTGCAACATTGTAACTTTGTAGAGAGTCACAAGGTGAGAGGCTGCAACATTGTAACTTTGTAGAGAGTCACAAGGTGAGAGGCTGCAACATTGTAACTTTGTAGAGAGTCACAAGGTGAGAGGCTGCAACATTGTAACTTTGTAGAGAGTCACAAGGTGAGAGGCTGCAACATTGTAACTTTGTAGAGTCACAAGGTGAGAGGCTGCAACATTGTAACTTTGTAGAGAGTCACAAGGTGAGAGGCTGCAACATTGTAACTTTGTAGGGAGTCACAAGGTGAGAGGCTGCAACATTGTAACTTTGTAGAGAGTCACAAGGTGAGAGGCTGCAACATTGTAACTTTGTAGAGAGTCACAAGGTGAGAGGCTGCAACATTGTAACTTTGTAGAGTCACAAGGTGAGAGGCTGCAACATTGTAACTTTGTAGAGTCACAAGGTGAGAGGCTGCAACATTGTAACTTTGTAGAGTCACAAGGTGAGAGGATACAACATTGTAACTTTGTAGAGAGTCACAAGGTGAGAGGCTGCAACATTGTAACTTTGTAGAGAGTCACAAGGTGAGAGGCTGCAACATTGTAACTTTGTAGAGTCACAAGGTGAGAGGCTGCAACATTGTAACTTTGTAGAGAGTCACAAGGTGAGAGGCTGCAACATTGTAACTTTGTAGGGAGTCACAAGGTAAGAGGCTGCAACATTGTAACTTTGTAGTAAGTCACAAGGTGAGAGGCTACAACATTGTAACTTTGTAGAGTCACAAGATGAGAGGCTACAACATTGTAACTTTGTAGAGTCACAAGGTGAGAGGCTGCAACATTGTAACTTTGTAGAGTCACAAAGTGAGAGGCTGCAACATTGTAACTTTGTAGAGAGTCACAAGGTGAGAGGCTGCAACATTGTAACTTTGTAGAGTCACAAGGTGAGAGGCTGCAACATTGTAACTTTGTAGAGTCACAAGGTGAGAGGCTGCAACATTGTAACTTTGTAGGGAGTCACAAGGTGAGAGGCTGCAACATTGTAACTTTGTAGAGTCACAAGGTGAGAGGCTGCAACATTGTAACTTTGTAGAGTCACAAGGTGAGAGGCTGCAACATTGTAACTTTGTAGGGAGTCACAAGGTGAGAGGCTGCAACATTGTAACTTTGTAGGGAGTCACAAGGTGAGAGGCTGCAACATTGTAACTTTGTAGAGAGTCACAAGGTGAGAGGCTGCAACATTGTAACTTTGTAGAGTCACAAGGTGAGAGGCTGCAACATTGTAACTTTGTAGGGAGTCACAAGGTGAGAGGCTGCAACATTGTAACTTTGTAGGGAGTCACAAGGTGAGAGGCTGCAACATTGTAACTTTGTAGAGAGTCACAAGGTGAGAGGCTGCAACATTGTAACTTTGTAGAGAGTCACAAGGTGAGAGGCTGCAACATTGTAACTTTGTAGAGTCACAAGGTGAGAGGCTGCAACATTGTAACTTTGTAGAGTCACAAGGTGAGAGGATACAACATTGTAACTTTGTAGAGAGTCACAAGGTGAGAGGCTGCAACATTGTAACTTTGTAGAGAGTCACAAGGTGAGAGGCTGCAACATTGTAACTTTGTAGAGTCACAAGGTGAGAGGCTGCAACATTGTAACTTTGTAGAGAGTCACAAGGTGAGAGGCTGCAACATTGTAACTTTGTAGGGAGTCACAAGGTAAGAGGCTGCAACATTGTAACTTTGTAGAGTCACAAGGTGAGAGGCTACAACATTGTAACTTTGTAGAGTCACAAGATGAGAGGCTACAACATTGTAACTTTGTAGAGAGTCACAAGGTGAGAGGCTGCAACATTGTAACTTTGTAGAGTCACAAGGTGAGAGGCTGCAACATTGTAACTTTGTAGAGTCACAAGCTGAGAGGCTACAACATTGTAACTTTGTAGAGAGTCACAAGGTGAGAGGCTACAACATTGTAACTTTGTAGAGTCACAAGGTGAGAGGCTGCAACATTGTAACTTTGTAGAGTCACAAGGTGAGAGGCTGCAACATTGTAACTTTGTAGAGTCACAAGGTGAGAGGCTACAACATTGTAACTTTGTATCCAGTAACAAGGTGAGAGGCTGCAACATTGTAACTTTGTAGAGAGTCACAAGGTGAGAGGCTGCAACATTGTAACTTTGTAGAGAGTCACAAGGTGAGAGGCTGCAACATTGTAACTTTGTAGAGTCACAAGGTGAGAGGCTCCAACATTGTAACTTTGTAGAGTCACAAGGTGAGAGGCTGCAACATTGTAACTTTGTAGAGAATCACAAGGTGAGAGGCTGCAACATTGTAACTTTGTAGAGAGTCACAAGGTGAGAGGCTGCAACACTGTAACTTTGTAGAGTCACAAGGTGAGAGGCTGCAACATTGTAACTTTGTAGGGAGTCACATGGTGAGAGGCTCCAACATTGTAACTTTGTAGGGAGTCACAAGGTGAGAGGCTGCAACATTGTAACTTTGTAGTAAATCTCAGTCTAGGAATCTCAGTATAGGAATTCCTTCTAAAATTTATGAACAGACAAGAACTGCCCAGTCACAGGCTGGGGGAGGGACAAGACCTGCAAATGTTGCCTAATTTGCAGCAGAGAACAATCAGGTCTCCTACCCTGTCAGACAGGACTGTGCTGTGTGGCAGAGCTGTATTAATCTCAGGACTGGATGGACAGAACTACAAATCCTTTGGCTGGCAGAACAGCCCTCAGCTTTAGGTAATACCTGAAGATAATCACCTTCCCGGTGGCTCTGGGCCCCAGAGTAGTCACCTGGGCAGTCATGTGAGCACCATACATATAAAAGCGTCCTTCTTAAACAGAAGATTGCTGGGATTCTGTGCTCAGGTGTAATGGTCTGTGCTGCCATCAATGTTGGCGCCCCCGCGCTGTCAGAGGGGGGAAGTCTCTGGGGTGTCATTGATGGATGAGCCATCAATACCGCACTTCACTCATCCACGCGGAATTTATAGACTCGCCGGGACACATGTTATCATCGCTGCTCAACCGACTATAAAAGTTCAAGAGCCGCTCGGAGAACGCAGAAATAAAAGGCAGAGACCGCTGAGCCTTAAACACACATGGAAATGAAGACGGCAGAGCAGAAAATAGATGAGGAAATCACGCTTTGTATAAATACAAGAGCCAAGTCTACTTTTACTTGGTGTGCCAACATTAGCATATAAGCACTTAACCAGTTCCCGTCCAGCCGGTGCCACGTCTGACATTTCCCTCATACAAATACAAATCTGGATCTTTTTTAGCTAAAAAATGACTTACAACCCCGAAACATTACACATTTATCATTAAGCAGAGACCCTGGAGAATAAAATGGTTGTTGTTGCAATATTTATGTGGTTTATCAAACGCTAATTTTCAAATACACTTGCTGCCAGTATAACGTACATATACTGCAGCAAGGTGGCACTGCTGCGCTGGATCACGTATTAGGTATGTGACCCGACACTTCGGGGGTCTGGGGTGCGCATGCGCACAGCCGGTGACGCGCTACCATTGTGATTAGATACAGCGGGAGCTGATCTGCGGGTGCCGCAAGCTCAATGTCCACCGGCACCCGCCGATCATTAAGCAGAGGGCCAGAATGCTGCTGCAAACAAGGCAGATCGTCGTTCCAAGGGGCCCCAGATGAATTTGTTTGCCCTATTAAACCAAATTTTGATTTTCTAAGCATCCGGCAGGACTCTCTTTTTAATTCAATATATGTTGTATAAGATTCATGTAAAAAAACGAACTTTAATGATGATAAAAATAAAAATTGTAACTATACCCATTTAAAAAACAAAAATACATGCCACAGCAAGAAGTACAGAGAAGCTGACGCGTTTCACACTATAGTTAGTGCTTACATAGCTAAACTAAAGTTTAGCTATGATTAAGCATTAACTATAGTGTGAAAAGTGTCAGCTTCCCGGTACTTCTTGCTGTGGCATGTACTTTTGTTGTTTTTATCAATAAAGGCGATTGCCATTTTGAGTGCGGCTGTCCAGGACTTTTCTCACATTTATCGCTACTAGCATTGCCGGCACCTGAGGCTTCCTGTTCGGAGGAGAGGTTCCTGATTGACCTCCTTAGAGCGGGGATTTTTTCTTTATACCCATTTAAATATAATTTATTGCAAATACTTATAAATGTCTGTTCTTCTCACTTATAGCATCAACTCTATGCAGCACTCTAAAGTCTCATGAGGAAGCTCTTCTGGGCGAAACACGTAGAGCAGAAGTGGCTGCACAGTTGTATGAATTACATGTTTATGTGACATTTTTACATAATAAATATTTTTTATCTTAAATGATCATGTTGTAGATTTATGCTGGCACCTTTAAAGTCCCCGCCTTTTACATCTCCATATTTGTCAGTAGGGAAGGTATGGATCCTGTGTTCCTGTAAAGCAGGGGCACTGAATAATGACTTCCCCTAGTAAAAGCACCCCCCCCCCACAGTGCACAAACACTGGCTAGGCACACAGTTAACCCTTTTGGCGCCCCTGATGTTTAACACCTTCCCAGCCAGAGTCATTAGTACGGTGACAGTGCATATTTTTAGCACAAATCACTGTATTAGTGTCACTGGTCCCCACAAAGTGTCAAAAGTGTCAGTTAGTGTCCGACTGTCTGCCGCAATATTGCAGTCCCTCTATAAGTCGCTGATCACCGCCATTACTAGTAAAAAAAAATTTTAAAAATAAATAAAAATATCCCATAGTTTGTAGACCCTATAACTTTTGCCCAAACCAATCACCCCCTGCTGTTCATGATCAGATTTCCCCTTCCTCCTGCTGCCTGGACCCTCTGCATTACACAAACCCCCCCCCCCCCAAAAAAAAAAACAACCTCCCCCTCTTAGTACAAATCCTCTACCACTCAAATTTCCCCTCCAAGAAAAAATTCCCCCCTCCCCACTCCAAACCCCTCCTCCAAGCACAAATCCCCTCCCCCACCCCGAAATTTCCCCTCTTAGCCCAAATACCCCCCAATCATCCTTACTAGCACAAATCCCCCCTCCCAAAAAAACTTCCTTGCAGTGCTGCTGGCTATATCTTCTTTCCCTCCCACCGGCTTCCAGCTGCTGCAAGGGGTGGGGGGGGGGGGCACTACAGGGGATCTGTTATGGTAATACGCCCCCCACCACACCAATCATCCCTCCTGTAGATCTCCTTTCCCTTCCTGTCACCCCCCCCCCCCCCCATGTGCTCCTCTAGCAGTGCTGACAGCTCCTTCTCCCCTCCCTCCCACCAGCTGCAAGATATGGGGGGGTAGCTCCAGGATAGAGAGAGGATCAGGTAGGCTGTACTGGGGAGTGCAGAAATCCCCCCGAGCACAAATGACCCCCTTCCAAACCCAAAACAAAAAAAAAAACCCTTCTAGTACAAATCTCTACCCTTCAAATCCCTCAAATTTCCTCTCTGGGTACACATCCCCCCCCCCCACACACACACACACACAGTCCAAGTCCCCCGTCCAAGCAAACCCCCCCCCCCCCCCATCCCCTTCCAACTCAAATCCTCCCCAGCAAAAAAAAATGTCCCCTCCCAGCACGAATCCCCCCCCCCATCTCCCTGCTTGCTCAAATCCCCCCCCCCCAAAAAAAAAATCCCCCTCTAGCACAATTCCCCCCCCCCCCCCCCAAAATCTCCTTTCCTAGCATACATCCTCTTTCCCCATCCCCCCTCCCAACACAAATGTCCTTAAATCAGCACTCCTAGCATATAACCCCAAATTTCCCCTTCTAAAACAATTCTAACTCCCTAATGCCCCCCCAAATTGCCCCTCCCAACACATATCCCTCCCCCCTATCTCCTCCTGGTGCCCCACCTCACATGATACCACAGTGCCCAGGGCAGTCGCCCCTTCTGCCCACCCCTTGTCCCGGCCCTGGTACCGGGCCCTGTGATTCCTAACAGCAGCCCTGTCTATCCACCTATAACCAAAACTTCAGGTTGGGTAGGCTGAGAAGAGAGAGAGTGATACAATGTAGCAGGGAGAGGATATGGAGATTGGTGGAGGGAAGCGTTGTGCGTCATTCGCCTGACTTTCCCGTCTATCGCTCCCTCCCGGGTGCTGTTGTGGCATGTTCATAACATCTACAGGAGGTGATATGATCAGCAATGAATGACACCAATGTCAGAAATGACACACTCAGCAATCTTATCTCCACAACAAAGGATGAGACACTCTGCAATCTACTCCAGAGGAAATGGGAAGGAGATGACACAGATTTCAGGTAGAACACTCCTTGTAGGACAATTTCAGCTAAATACGCACATGAAACACACACAACGGAGATTGTTACATTTTCTGCCAGGTAAAACAATGTATAAATAATAACGTGCGCTCATTTATTATCCATCAGCCTGGGAATGGTGGACGGCATAAAATAAAGGAGGCGATCGCACTATTCAGAGTCCAGCAAAAGTGGGGCCACCGGACAGCTGTTTTGGCTTCTGGGGAACATCCTCGAGGCATGCTGTGGTTGATGTAATTTCCCGGAGCGTTAATTCACACCTGAGAGATTTGATTCGCAGGCAGAATTACGATGATTTCAAAACACTCTGCCTAAATGACAAACTGCACAATGCGAATTTCAGGTGCCATTTATTTTAAATGGTACCTAAAAACGTGGTGCAATTGCGGCAAACCGCATCGCATGAAGCTTGTCGCCCCAAAACAAGCAACCCATCCTTTTTTGGGTGACAAGCTTCACGTGGTTATCATCAGTGCCCTAATTATCAGTGCAGCCCCATCACTAACAGTGCCCATCAGTGCAGATCATTGCAGCTTATCAGCGCCCATCAGTGCAGATCATTGCAGCTTATCAGCGCCCATCTGTACAGATCATTGCAGCTTATCAGCGCCCATCAGTACAGATCATTGCAGCTTATCAGCGCCCATCAGTACAGATCATTGCAGCTTATCAGTGCCCATCAGTACAGATCATTGCAGCTTATCAGTGCCCATCAGTACAGATCATTGCAGCTTATCAGTGCCCATCAGTACAGATCATTGCAGCTTATCAGCGCCCATCTGTACAGATCATTTCAGCTTATCAGCGCCCATCTGTACAGATCATTGCAGCTTATCAGCGCCCATCAGTACAGATCATTGCAGCTTATTAGTGCCCATCAGTACAGATAATTGCAGCTTATCAGTGCCCATCAGTACAGATTATTGCAGCTTATCAGCGCCCATCAGTACAGATCATTGCAGCTCATCAGCGCCCATCTGTACAGATCATTGCAGCTTATCAGCGCCCGTCAGTACAGATCATTGCAGCTTATCAGTGCCCATCAGTACAGATCATTGCAGGTTATCAGTGCCCATCAGTACAGATCATTGCAGGTTATCAGTGCCCATCAGTACAGATCATTGCAGCTTATCAGTGCCCATCAGTGCAGCTTATCAATGCCCATCAGTGGTGCCTATCAATGCATCCCAGTGGCGGCCTGGTGATTTTGGGGGGGGGGACCACCAAACCCCCCCACTGGCGGTCAGTAGGTAGGTCAGGTGCACTTACCCGATCTATGCAGCGCTTCACCGGCGGCTTCCCTTGCTCCTTGGTGGCAGCGACGGCTCTCCCTTTACCTGCTTTCCACAGGCATCGACGGCTTCAGTTTCCTCCCTCCTCCTCGGCGGCCAATTGGGGCTTTTCTCTTTTGGGCCCATCGGAAATCGGGTCGCAGAGCTGCTTCTGATTGGCCGGAATAAGGATCAGTGTTACAACAGCGAATATTCATTCGCTGTTGCCACACCTGGGTGGACCGATGGCGCAATGCCCTGCGCTCCAAGCCGACCCTATTTTGAAGTCTATTAGAGCCTCAACAAAAAAAAAAAACACCCCCACCGCTGTAATTCGGGCGCCCTGAAAGGGGCCGGAAGCCTGAATAAAAGGTGGCAGCGGCGGCCATGGATAGATTCATGCTATGCATGAATCTATCCATTATTCATATAGGGGGTGGTGTGGAGAGAGGGGGAGGAGCCCAGGCGCCCCTAATGGATGGGCCGCCACTGATGCTTCCTTATCTGTGCCCATCAGTGTAGAAGAAAAATGACTTATTTGCTAAAATAGCAGTGATTAAATACTACCAAAAGAAAGCTCTATCTGTATCAAATAAAAAAAAAAAAATTATAAAAATGTAATTTGGGTACAGTGTTGCATGACTGCGTAATTGTCATTCAAAGTGTGAAAGCGCTGAAAGCTGAAAATTGGCCTGGGCAGGAAGGGGGTGAAAGTGTACAGTGTTGAAGGAGTTAAAAGGGGTTCCAAGCCTACCACTGGTGACAAAGAGCATCCACCCCCTATCTGTGATGCCGGGCGCTCTTATAAAGACTAACATGCTATTATGGCCGAGCGCCATGTGTTCCCCTTTAATAAAAAAATTAAAAAATTAATTTAAAAAAAAAAAACACATTTTTGGAAATAATCAAATAGTATTCGTTTCCAAAAATATACAATAAAAATCGACCAAAAAATGTATATTTTCCTAAAAAACTCCCAACCTACATTACTAAGAATTTTTCCATGAATTTGATTATGTTCTGAGGTGACTAAAATACCTTTGAAAAAAAAGAGAGCTGATTCACTTTAAAGCAAACTAACTAAATAAATGAAGAGTTGCCATGCAGTCGGAATGGACAGCGCGGCCATATGATAAAATATTAATATGGTTGTCTGTTTGATGCAGTGATTCTGCCTCATTGCTATTCCCGGGATGAAGGGCGCTCCTTTGGTCTCAGATATGGTGCCAGCAGAACAGAGAGTGCTGCAGTGTTGTAGGGGTGACTGACATCACATGATCGAGCCCAAGCTGGAAGGGTTGCACAGAAAATGCGGTCTTCAAAAGCGCTTCCAACACTGGACCCCCCCCCCCCCCCACTTACCCTGGTTCTGTATGCCTTCATTAAACATGGGGAGGAATTTATAAATACAGACAACCAGAACTCTTCAGAACCTGGAGACCAGATGAGTATGGCCAACAACAGCTAAAGGGCACGCACAGGTGTACACAACATCTACAAGTGCTATCAGTACTACCCTCAATCCAAGCACTGCTATCAGCACAACTTTCCATCAAAGCAGTGCCATCAGGACAACCCTCCATCCAAGCAGTGCCGTCAGGACAACCCTCCATCCAAGCAGTGCTATCAGGACAACCCTCCATCCAAGCAGTGCTATCAGGACAACCCTCCATCCAAGCAGTGCTATCAGGACAACCCTCCATCCAAGCAGTGCTATCAGGACAACCCTCCATCCAAGCAGTGCTATCAGGACAACCCTCCATCCAAGCAGTGCTATCAGGACAACCCTCCATCCAAGCAGTGCTATCAGGACAACCCTCCATCCAAGCAGTGCTATCAGGACAACCCCCCATCCAAGCAGTGCTATCAGGACAACCCTCCATCCAAGCAGTGCTATCAGGTCAACCCTCCATCCAAGCAGTGCTATCAGGACAACCCTCCATCCAAGCAGTGCTATCAGGACAACCCTCTATCCAAGCAGTGCTATCAGATCAACCCTCCATCCAAGCAGTGCTATCAGATCAACCCTCCATCCAAGCAGTGGTATCAGGACAACCCTCCATCCAAGCAGTGCTATCAGGACAACCCTCCATCCAAGCAGTGCTATCAGGACAACCCTCCATCCAAGCAGTGCTATCAGGTCAACCCTCTATCCAAGCAGTGCTATCAGATCAACCCTCCATACAAGCAGTGCTATCAGAACAACCTGCCATCCAAGCAGTGCTATCAGGACAACCCTCCATCCAAGCAGTGCTATCAGGACAACCCTCCATCCAAGCAGTGCTATCAGGACAACCCTCCATCCAAGCAGTGCTATCAGGTCAACCCTCTATCCAAGCAGTGCTATCAGATCAACCCTCCATCCAAGCAGTGCTATCAGATCAACCCTCCATCCAAGCAGTGGTATCACCTGAACCCCCCATCCAAGCAGTGCTACCAGCTCAACCCCCCCATCCAAGCAGTGCTACCAGCTCAACCCTCCATCCAAGCACTATTATCAGCACAACCCTCCATCCAAAGAGTGCCATCACCTGAACCCCCCCATCCAAGCAGTGCCATCAGCTCAACCCTCCATCCAAGCAGTGCTATCACCTCAACCCTCCATCCAAGCAGTGCTATCAATTGAGCCCTTTATCCGAGCAGTGCGATCAGCTCAACCCTCCATCCAAGAAGTACCATCACCTGAACCCCTTCAATCCAAACAATGCTATCACCTCAACCCTCCATCCAAGCAGTGCTATCACCTCAACCCTTCATCCAAGCAGTGCTATCAGCTCACTGAGCATGAAGTATAAACTATCATGACCGCATGTTGGGTTGTAGCCAAGCAGTGCTATCAGATCAACCCTCTATCCAAGCAGTGCTATCAGAACAACCCTCCATCAAAGCAGTGCTATCAGCACAACCCTCCATCCAAGCAGTGCTATCAGCACAACCCTCCATCCAAGCAGTGCTATCACGACAACCCTCCATCCAAGCAGTGCTATCAGCACAACCTTTCATCCAAGAAGTGCTATCACCTGAACCACCCATCCAAGTAGTGCTATCACCTCAACCCTTCATCCAAGCAGTGCTATCAGCTCAACCCTCCACCCAAGCAGTGTCATCATCCCAGCCCTTTATCAGAGCAGTGCTCAAGACAAGATTTGCCCTAATCCCCAGCCCTCATCTCCTGTAATTTGTTCATTACCTCACCCAGTAGTCTGCATAGAGGTTGAGGTCAGATGACCAGCATCCCCAGAAATATCTTTAGGTTAACAGCACAGAGACTCTCAACTTTAGTGACATACCACCCTATTTGAAAAGACACTGAAGATGTACAATGTCTCTTATAAATAAACTAGGCACAATTATGCAGTTACAGTACTGAACTCAGAACTTCTATTAAAAGCCTGCAGCAAGTGCACTGGAATATTACAAAGTGTACAGAACAGGGACAATGTTCAATAGATTACACAATACATTCACATTAAAGCATGAGGAGTTCTGGTGGACTTAAAATACTGTAGAACTAAAAGGCAAAACTTTTTTTATGTTTTTTATTTTTATTAGGGATGCTCTTTTCTTTCACTGATAATGATAAAACATGACAAAGAGAGGGAGAATCTCACAAACCGGGGTACAGGCAGCAATATAAGCCTGACAGGGCCTCTAATCCCTCTGCACTCTATCCAAAGCTAAAAAGACCTTTTGCCTTTAGTGATACATTAAAGTGGACCTGAACTAAAATATAAATGTCCTATGTTCCTGAAAAATTTCCCATAAAAAATGGCAGTGCACTTCCGGTGCCTAGGCACATCTAATTCTGTAGCCCCATAGATGTATGCAGCATGTGCAGTGTGAGAACATCTAAGGCACTGCTGCCTGTGACTGATAGTCTCACGAAATTTGAAGTAAGGTTCGGTGATGTCACTACTTTGCTACTCGCTGTTCTCCTTGCTGGAAAAGAAGCTGTACCTGAATATCTGCAGTGTGAGGATCTCCCTGCTTCCAAGCCTTGCAGTCTCAAGAAATGTGGAGTGAGATTTGGTGAGGTCACTACTGTGCTGCTCACTGTTCTCCTTGCTGGAGAAGAAGCTGTACCTAAGGGCCTTCAGTGAAATGATTTCCCTGCTTCCAAACCTGGTAGCCTCAAGAGATGTGGAGTGAGATTTGGTGATGGCACTACATTGCTGCTCATTGTTCTCCTTACTGGAGAGGAAGCTGTATCTGCAGGATCTGCAGTGCAAGGATCTCCCTGCTTCCAAGCATGGTAGCCTCAGAAGATTTGGAGGGGTAACTGGTGCTGTCAATACTGTTTTACTCGCTGTTCTCCTTGCTGGAGAGGATGTTGTACTTGATGACCTGCAGTAAATGGATCTATCTTCTTCCAAGCCTGGTAGTCTCAAGAGATTTGGAGTTAAATTTGGTGATGTCACTATTTTACTGCTCATTGTTCTCCTTGCTGGAGAGGAAGCTGTACATGAGGACTGGCAATGCAAGGATGTCCCTGCTTCCAAGCCTGGTAGCCTCATGAGATTTAGGGTGAGATTTGGTGATGTCACTACTGTACTGCTCACTGTTCTCCTTGCTGGAGAGGAATCTGTACCCGAAGACCTGCAGTGCAAGGATCTCTCTGCTTCCAAGCCTGGTAGCCTCCAGAGATTTGGTGATGTCACTACTTTGCTGCTCATTATTCTCCTTGCTAGAGAGGATGTTGTACCTGAGGACCTACCGTGGAAAGCTCTCCCTGCTTCCAAACATGGTAGCCTCAGAAGATTTGGAGGGGCACCTTGTGCTGTCACTACTGCGCTGCTCACTGCTCTTCATGCTGGAGAGGACCAGCAATGCAAGGATTTCCCTGTGTCTAAGCCTGGTGGCCTCAAGAGATCTGGAGTGAGATTTGGCGATGTCACCACTGTGCTACTCACTTTCAGGAGAGGAAGCTGTACCTGAGGACCTGCAGTGCAAGGATCTCCCTGCTTCTGCTTTATCCATTAAGTGGATCTGTGCATCCTCTAAATTTATCATTACCCCACCAGAAATCAGGTTACAACTTAGATATGAGAAGGCAAAGCCCTGCTTCTACCACTATGGCGACTTCAACAGTGAGGCACAGGGCAGAACAAGGCATGGCGAATTGGTAATAGGAAAATACTGATGACTAGTCCTTTGCCCTCTCCTTGTTTCTTGGGGGGACAGCTTCCACAGTATAGGTCCTCTCTAACTTAATGCCCGTCAATGCAGCTTAGGAAGTCGCCTTTCCATACCATGGCGATGGATTAGTCCTTGACGACCTTTTGTAACATTTATATATGTGGTAAATGTAGCACAGCTCCCATAGTATTTAAAGCTATGACTGAGGGAACTGGCCGATAATAGAATGCAGCTAAAGAGAATAATATTTCACAATCGTAAAACCGTCCGCGATTCCATAAACTAATCTCTTTTCCTCCATTTATTACCGCCCTGCGGCCAGACACGCTATTATCACCTTAACAGTGAGGCGCTGGATGCCGTACTCCGCACAGCGCACAGGACACAGCTTGGTATATCACACATATTAACAACCGACAAGTACCTTTTGTCATTGGAATGGAAATCTGAACTTCCACCGACTTACCACAAGATAGAGGACGTCAGAAGAATGCAAAATCAAAGAGCATCCTTCAATAACAAGATCTCTGACAATTCAGACTGGGGGCCTGCGCTGGACGGCTTCTTTTTATCCCCCCTTGTAGACTGCCCTCTCTAAGACGGCTCTTATAGGGTCTCAATTCTGTCCTTCTTCTTTGTTTCTGGCTTACGACTGTTCAAAGAAGTTGCACCTAGTGAAGTGTGTCCTCCAGTTACACATTAACATTTATGGAGTATCCCATCCCACCCCAGCCCCTCTCCTGTTACAACTACAAGCCACAAATCTTAAAAAGACCTCCATGCACGATGTTTACCTATTTTGCACCCATGGCAAGACTAACATTATCCCCCACCGCCTGCCCAGAAGGGGTTTCATTAGTCTTGCCTAGGGCAACGCAGGTGACAGGATCAGAGAGCGGACTCACCGGCTACGTTCAGAGTCCCACCTCTACTGTTTCCCCAGCTGTGCCCCCCTCCTCCGCTGACCTCATGCCCACCTCCTCCGCCTCCCCAGCTATGCCCCCCTCCTCCGCTGACCTCATGCCCACCTCCTCCGCCACCCCAGCTGATTCCGCCTCCTCCGCCGACCTCATGCCTGCCTCCTCCGCCTCCCCACTATCGCCTTGTGTTCCCCGTGTTCTACAGCCAGGCTAACGGGAAAGTCAGCGGGCCATGGTTGCGCCCCGTAGGCAGTAGTGCATCCTAGGGGGCTGCCTAGTTCGCCTAGCGGGAGCGTCGGCACCCTCTCCCCCTAGGCTGTTTAATGGAGCCAGAGTGAATGCCTGTGCAATTGGTAGCCTCTGCATTTGTAGCCCCCTTGTCCTAAACAGGGTCTACTATGTCAATGCAGTTTTTGGCTGGGCTGTAATTAGCTGAGACTGATTGCATAGTTTTTCACCTGGTTTTTCCTAAGTTAGCTTCCGATTTCTCACTATCGTCACTGATGTCACTGATATTACTGGTCATAGTATGAGATTTCAAACAAAACTTCAGTTATGAATATTTATATTTTCTTCAGCCGATCCAGTAGGAGGTTTATGCCACTGGTGCATGCTGGGGAAGGATACAAAATATTTGGAACAGGCCATGTGCTTGCTCTTATCCCCTGGGCTGAGGCCTAGGGAGGTGCTGCTTGGTGGAGCTCTGCTGTTTGGCCCAATAGTCTAACGTGTGCTTAAGTGGTTCTGAGGCTGTCCTGCCCGGTCTGAAGGAAGGTGTGCCATGGAAGAGGCCCCTTGCTGGAGAGAGCCAAGAAGAAGGCTGGTCTCTCAGAAGGGCCTCGTGACTCACTTGGAGGACACACTGAAATTTGGGGTTACCGCGTTGCCGGGTCGGCTTAAAAGGTTCTGACGCTGTGAAGCTGGACATTGATCTAAGTGTTCCACTATGGCAGGGGTCTCCAAACTTTCTAAACAAAGGGCTAGTTTACTGCCCTTCAGAATTTGGGGGGAGGGGGGCTCGGACTGTGGCCAGTGGGAGTAGAAAATGTCCTGGCGTCCAGTGGGAGTAAACAGTGCCCCATTGTTGGTGTCAGTGGAAGGAATTCTGATCTATCGTTGGCGTCAGTGGAAGGAATTCCGACCCGTCGTTGGCGTCAGTGGAAGGAATTCCGACCCGTCGTTGGCGTCAGTGGAAGGAATTCCGACCCGTCGTTGGCGTCAGTGGAAGGAATTCCGACCCGTCGTTGGCGTCAGTGGAAGGAATTCCGACCCGTCGTTGGCGTCAGTGGAAGGAATTCCGACCCGTCGTTGGCGTCAGTGGAAGGAATTCCGACCCGTCGTTGGCGTCAGTGGAAGGAATTCCGACCCGTCGTTGGCGTCAGTGGAAGGAATTCCGACCCGTCGTTGGCGTCAGTGGAAGGAATTCCGACCCGTCGTTGGCGTCAGTGGAAGGAATTCCGACCCGTCGTTGGCGTCAGTGGAAGGAGTTCCGACCCGTCGTTGGCGTCAGTGGAAGGAGTTCCGACCCGTCGTTGGCGTCAGTGGAAGGAGTTCCGACCCGTCGTTGGCGTCAGTGGAAGGAGTTCCGACCCGTCGTTGGCGTCAGTGGAAGGAGTTCCGACCCGTCGTTGGCGTCAGTGGAAGGAGTTCCGACCCGTCGTTGGCGTCAGTGGAAGGAGTTCCGACCCGTCGTTGGCGTCAGTGGAAGGAGTTCCGACCCGTCGTTGGCGTCAGTGGAAGGAGTTCCGACCCGTCGTTGGCGTCAGTGGAAGGAGTTCCGACCCGTCGTTGGCGTCAGTGGAAGGAGTTCCGACCCGTCGTTGGCGTCAGTGGAAGGAATTCCGACCCGTCGTTGGCGTCAGTGGAAGGAATTCCGACCCGTCGTTGGCGTCAGTGGAAGGAATTCCGACCCGTCGTTGGCGTCAGTGGAAGGAATTCCGACCCGTCGTTGGCGTCAGTGGAAGGAATTCCGACCCGTCGTTGGCGTCAGTGGAAGGAATTCCGACCCGTCGTTGGCGTCAGTGGAAGGAATTCCGACCCGTCGTTGGCGTCAGTGGAAGGAATTCCGACCCGTCGTTGGCGTCAGTGGAAGGAATTCCGACCCGTCGTTGGCGTCAGTGGAAGGAATTCCGACCCGTCGTTGGCGTCAGTGGAAGGAATTCCGACCCGTCGTTGGCGTCAGTGGAAGGAATTCCGACCCGTCGTTGGCGTCAGTGGAAGGAATTCCGACCCGTCGTTGGCGTCAGTGGAAGGAATTCCGACCCGTCGTTGGCGTCAGTGGAAGGAATTCCGACCCGTTGTTGGCGTCAGTGGAAGGAATTCCGACCCGTCGTTGGCGTCAGTGGAAGGAATTCTGACCCGTCGTTGGCGTCAGTGTAGTGACCGAATGTTAGTGTCAGTGGATGGAATATTGGCCCAAGGGCCGGATAAAGGCAAGCAAAGGGCCGCAATTTGACCCCCGGGCTGCAGTTTGGAAACCACTGCGCTACGGTATCTGGAACCCCTAACCCTCACCCCCTTAAGTGTTCTGCAATAAAACTTTAAAAAGTCAAAAGGGATTGGCGCCCAATGTCCTTTCTCAGTTTCCCCATTTTAAACTCGAGGTGAAATGTTAGCCCACCCCTGGCCTCTGGAGGTGCTATCTTGCCCTTGGGGTGTCAGAGGGGTGCTACTGGAAGAACCAGTCAGTTAAAATCAGCAGCTCATATGGGGTTAGCGCTAAATAATATTATTGGGAGCTCTGAGACGGTGTCATGATTGAGAAAGTCTCCCGGATATTTATTTTTGGTGGAGCGGTATAAATTTACATTTCTCGCCGTGGAAGTTCTTCCCCCAGTCGTCCGCCTGTTCCTGAATCACTCTGCAAATCAGGGTTCCTGCTGTATTTGAAATTGTCGGCAAACATCATTATTTCTGAGTATGCGGCCAGGTACCAGAGTGTGAACACAAAAGATAATGCGGCACAGCAGAAGACTGGCAGATCCTCGGTCAGCGCCGGAGATCGGCTGAGAGAACCCGCTCATTATTCCTCCGCCGCTTTCTCCATCAGTCAGGGAAGAGGATCTCAGTGTGAGTTTCTGATGGTATTTACCCTCCTCGCTGTGTTACGCTGAGAACATTAGGCACCTACTTATTTCAGAGTATGCAGAAGAAGAAGAGAAATGAGCTGATCACGTCCCCCGGCTCACACCGTCCCCCAGGAGAGCGCCAGACAAGCACAAAGCTCCAGCCGTCTATATGTATAAAACTATATAGAACTCCACCGCCCTGGCTGAAAAATAATTGCTTCTGCCTCACCGCTTTTCATCCAACTCCCAAGTTCTTCTTCCAAAAAGTGAAGTGGGAAAAAAAAATGAAAAGAGTTGAACTTGCAGGTCCGGCATGACAGCACTGCAATTAGCAGGACCGGCATGACAGCACTGCAATTAGCATTCTCAGAAGGAAGGAAGTGCAAGTTACGGATATGCATGACAAGATTCCCACCTACCAGGTAGGTAGTCCAACAAGCAACTGAAGGGGCATGCATGGCAGGCTGACAACACTGTTGCTAGTCGTGAGGTGGTGGCCTAACAGGAAGTGATGTCACCAGCAGGATCTCCAAAAAAAAAAAAAACTTTGTAGCCGAGTCTCCAAAAAAAAGCGATTTTTCTATAGAAACTGTATACAGTGTGGCATGATGCCAAACCTACTAAAGAAAAGATTTATGGTGTATATGCTGTTTCAAATGGCACTTTATGCCTTGATATACCTCCTTGGGCCAATTCTGTCCAGACAGTATGGTCACCTGCTGACTTGGTACCATCCACAGGCAGCTTAACTCATCATTAAGACACAGAAGTTGAATTTCATGACAAGTCGCACACCATTACCGGCATTGGCACCATTCAAATTGGCGTGACTCATGTTGCAGTGACTTTGAAAAAGGTTCCTGCACTGCTTTTTTTTTTTCTAATTTCATTACAATTTGCATAGACTTCTGTTAAATGTAGTTGCAAGCTGCAATGAAACCAGGAGGTGCAAATCGCACCGATCTGCGGCTTTGAAATCTCACTGAAGTGGTCCCTAAATGGGAGATATGTACTTGGGAGGGGAGCTGAACTGGGAATGGGAGGGAGGTGATTAATACTGAGTGCAGCTCTATACTGGTGGAAGATCTGTACTGCGGAGGGAGCTCTATACCTCTATACTAAAGGGGGGGGGGGGTCTGGGGTACTGGGGGGGGGAGAGATCTGTACTGCAGGGGGAATTTGTACTGAGGTGGAGCTGTACTGAATGGGGGATCTGAGGTCCCTCTACATACCTCCCAACCATCCCGGATTCCGCGGGACCGTCCCGCCATTTGAAGTATGTCCCGGAAGAGGTCCCATGGAGTCCCAGGGCCCAGGGCTGGAACAAATTCCAGGCCTGGGCTCCACCCTGTAGTGCCCTGGGTCCCCGGCACCACAACTGCCCACTAGACAAAAATTTGGTTGTTTTCATTTCATTCGTTTTATTTTCCGTTTTCCAGGTCATTTGTTATGACCTAAATTCGTTATGATCGAAATCCGTTATTTTAAATAAATTAATAAATTCGAAATTTGGAAATTCGAAAATTCGAATATCTATAATTTATTAGTTAGTAATAGTTATTATTAGTTATTATTTCAGACTAAATGATTATATATTTGTACGGCTAACGGCAATATAACGGTATTCTATAACAATTAATATGTTTCATTTGCCATTAAAACAGGACAACTATGAGTGTAATAATTGAGAATTAAGACCACAAGGCGCGGTTGTTCACCGGCACGGCGTTTTCTAATGTTGGTAAAAATGGCCCTTCATGTAGAAAAGGTTCGGCAGGGTCATCACAAGAGAACTTAAAAAAAAATAAAAATAAAATTTGCTCAGTGTGGAGTTCCCCTTAAAGCACTTGGCGGCACAGGCAGACTTTACCGCACGCTGTTCCCGACAAGCACCAATCAGCCCTCCGCTGCCAGAAATAGCAAACTTATGATTAGATATATTTTTTTCGGTTGTGAGAAGGAAGCAGTCTGATAAATAATTCATCGAGCTGAATGTGTAAAAAGTATAAAATCCCGAGAAGGAAATAACAAGAGGCAGCTTGCTGGTTAATCCGCCCTCTCCCCGGCCTAGGTTGGTGCCATGGGCTAATATCCTGCTGAGAGAAGGGAAGCAGGCCGCATGCCGGAACTTTGCCTGGAAAGGGGCGATCCTCCCCGCTGTGCCAGATCAATGAGAGGAGCCTTCACTGATGAGCGCCGGTTTGATCCACACACTATATAAATGAAGAGTGAAAACTCAGCCTGGGGGCCTCTGCTATGTAAATCTATTTATTATTCCCAATATTTATATAGTGATCCCCCGAAGGATCTCATCTCTCCACCACAATCAGAGAAGAACACAAAATGAGCGTGGTTTAGTCAGAATCTGATTAAAGGGTTAGGCCACCCAAAACTGAGATTTTAGTGTCCATTATGAGGGGTTCCCACCATCCCTGTGCTGAGTTCCCGGGTCTGTACACCCGCTGTGCCCATTATGAGGGGTTCCCACCATCCCTGTGCTGAGTTCCCGGGTCTGTACACCCGCTGTGCCCATTATGAGGGGTTCCCACCATCCCTGTGCTGAGTTCCAGGTCTGTACACCCGCTGTGCCCATTATGAGGGGTTCCCACCATCCCTGTGCTGAGTTCCCGGGTCTGTACACCCGCTGTGCCCATTATGAGGGGCTCCCACCATCCCTGTGCTGAGTTCCCGGGGTCTGTACATCCGCTGTGCCCATTATGAGGGGCTCCCACCATCCCTGTGCTGAGTTCCCGGGTCTGTACACCCGCTGTGTCCATTATGAGGGGTTCCCACCATTCCTGTGATGAGTTCCTGGGTCTGCACACCCGCTGTGCCCATTATGAGGGGTTCTCACCATCCCTGTGCTGAGTTCCCGGGTCTGTACACCCGCTGTGCCCATTATGAGGGGTTCTCACCATCCCTGTGCTGAGTTCCAGGTCTGTACACCTGCTGTGCCCATTATGAGGGGTTCTCACCATCCCTGTGCTGAGTTCCCGGGTCTGTACACCCGCTGTGCCCATTATGAGGGGTTCTCACCATCCCTGTGCTGAGTTCCTGCGTCTGTACACCTGCTGTGCCCATTATGAGGGGTTCCCACCATCCCTGTGCCGAGTTCCCGGGTCTGTACACCCGCTGTGCCCATTATGAGGAGTTCCCACCATCCCTGTGTTGAGTTCCCAGGTCTGTACACTCGCTGTGCCCATTATGAGGGGTTCCCACCCTCCCTGTGCTGACTTCCCAGGTCTGTACACCCGCTGTGCCCATTATGAGGGGTTCCCACCATCCCTGTGCTGAGTTCCCGGGTCTGTACACCCGCTGTGCCCATTATGAGGGGTTCCCACCATCCCTGTGCTGAGTTCCTGGGTCTGTACACCCGCTGTGCCCATTATGAGGGGTTCCCACCATCCCTGTACTGAGTTCCCGGGTCTGTACACCCGCTGTGCCCATTATGAGGGGTTCCCACCATCCCTGTGCTGAGTTCCCAGGTCTGTACACCCGCTGTGCCCATTATGAGGGGTTCCTGGGTCTGTACACCCGCTGTGCCCATTATGAGGGGTTCCCACCATCCCTGTGCTGAGTTCCCAGGTCTGTACACCTGCTGGAGAAGATGAACATTCAAGGTGGACAGCGCTAGGACCTTTTTTTTTTTTTTTAGGAGAAATCACACTATTGGAGTATTCAGAAATCTATAAGAAGCCAGGGGCTGTCCTAGCTTACTAGCCTACACCTATAACTGACTTTTGAGTGGAGGAACCCTTCAAAAGTGGTTGTAATCCCTTACATGTACCCAGTGAACTGACTGACATCCATTGATACACAGTGATGACACAAATCTCCCTACATAAGTTTTACCTGCTTATCTGCAGTCTTATCTACATCCGTTCAAAGTGCTGAATTATAACGCTTGTCTGAGCATTCAGGAAAAAAAAGGGGGGGGGGTGGAAGCTGCAGTTAGACTCTGCAGAGCTCAGTGAGGAGAGCTCTGAGAGTTGATTGGAGGGAGGGGACACACCCCCACACAGCAATAGAGCTGAGGCTGTCAATGTGCTGGAGCTCCCTCTCCTGTCACCTTTTATCCCTTGGTGTCAGGAAAACTTGTCAGAAGTGACTCATGCAGATAGCAGAAGAAGGAGGCAGCAGACAGAAATGACACTTAGTGCTCTGGACTGAGACAAGTATTCACTATAGAGGGATGTGCTTTGTTCATACTTCATGTCTGAGGCTTACATATGCATATATATATATATAATTTGTGATCAGCATTCCTATGACAGCGGCAGCCCAGGACGGGTTCCTCACGCGTTATGTAACCAGCGTGCTGTGCTCTGTGCCGCCTGCGCCTTTTCTGAGCAAGCCAATAAAATTTTCATGCTATGAAAGCTCTGGCAGGCCGGGGCATCTCCCACCTGGCGATGTGTAAAAATAAAACCTGCATCTCCCGGAAGCTCAGAAAAGGCGGCGGCCGCCCACCCCCCCCCCCCCCCCCCCCGCACAAGGACGCGGTCCAGGAGCGACATCCAAGGAGATGGATAGCTCTGCTATTGTCCCTTCAACCAGAATCATGCCCCCAAATTACCCACAATCCCCCTCCAAGAACGCACATTCCCTGACCGCATCCAAAGTTGAGTTACAGGCCAGCGACTCCAGATGTAATAAGCAAGGACAGGAGCTGGCCCCGCAACAAAGGGGCCACAGAGAACATGATGCTGGGGGAAGATGCACTATTCTAGGAGGAGGAAATTGCGCTGTCCATCACAGCTGGGAAGATTCCCCCACTCATAGACAGCGCAACTGTAAAGTATTCACAGCACTTCACTTTTTCCACATTTTGTTATGTTACAGCCTTATTCCAAAACTGATTAAATTCATTATTTTCCTCAAAATTCTACAAACAATGACAACATGGAAGAAGTTTGTTTACAAAATGTATCAAAAATAAAAAAATCCCATGTACATAATTATCACAGACTCCTCCCATGTACATAATTATCACAGACTCCTCCCATGTACATAATTATCACAGACTCCTCCCATGTACATAATTATCACAGACTCCTCCCATGTACATAATTATCACAGACTCCTCCCATGTACATAATTATCACAGACTCCTCCCATGTACATAAGTATTACAGGCTCCTCCCATGTACATAAGTATCACAGGCTCCTCCCATGTACAGAAGTATCACAGACTCCTCCCATGTACATAATTATCACAGACTCCTCACATACAGTGGGGCAAAAAAGTATTTAGTCAGCCACCAATTGTACAAGTTCTCCCATTTAAAAAGATGAGAGAGGCCTGTATTTGTCATCATAGGTACCTCAACTATGAGAGACAAAATGTGGAAACAAATCCAGACAATCACATTTGTCTGATTTTTGAAAGAATTTATTTGCAAATTATGGTGGAAAATAAGTATTTGGTCTCCTACAAACAAGCAAGATTTCTGGCTCTCACAGACCTTTATCTTCTTCTATAAGAGGCTCCTCTGTCCTCCACTCATTACCTGTATTAATGGCACCTGTTTGAACTTGTTATCAGTATAAAAGACACCTGTCCACAACCTCAAACAGTCACACTCCAAACTCCACTATGGTGAAGACCAAAGAGCTGTCGAAGGACACCAGAAACAAAATTGTAGACCTGCACCAGGCTGGGAAGACTGAATCTGCAATAGGCCAGCAGCTTGGTGTGAAGAAATCAACTGTGGGAGCAATAATTAGAATATGGAAAACATACAAGACCACTGATAATCTCCCTCGATCTGGGGCTCCACGCAAGATCTCACCCCGTGGGGTCAAAATGATCACAAGAACGGTGAGCAAAAATCCCAGAACCACACATGGGGACCTAGTGAATGACCCGCAGAGAGCTGGGACCAACGTAACAAAGGCTACTATCAGTAACACACTACGCCGCCAGGGACTCAGATCCTGCAGTGCCAGACGTGTCCCCCTACTTAAGCCAGTACATGTCTGGGCCCATCTGAGGTTTGCTAGAGAGCATTTGGATGATCCAGAAGAGGTTTGGGAGAATATCATATGGTCAGATGAAACCAAAGTAGAACTGTTTGGTAGAAACACAACTCGTGGTGTTTGGGGAAGAGAGAATGCTGAGTTGCAACTAAAGAACACCATACCTACTGTGAAGCATGGGGGTGACAACATCATGCTTTGGGGCTGTTTCTTTGCAAAGGGAACAGGACGACAGATCCGTGTACATGAAAGAATGAATGGAGCCATGTATCGTGAGATTTTGAGTGCAAATCTCCTCCCATCAGCAAGGGCATTGAAGATGAAACGTGGCTGGGTCTTTCAGCATGACAATGATCCCAAACACACCACCCGGGCAACAAAGGAGTGGCTTCGTAAGAAGCATTTCAAGGTCCTGGAGTGGCCTGGCCAGTCTCCAGATCTCAACCCCATAGAAAACCTTTGGAGGGAGTTAAAAGTCCGTGTTGCCCAGCGACAGCCCCAAAACATCACTGCTCTAGAGGAGATCTGCATGGAGGAATGGGCCAACATACCAGCAACAGTGTGTGACAACCTTGTGAAGACTTACAGAAAACGTTTGACCTCTGTCATTGCCAACAAAGGAGATATAACAAAGTATTGAGATGAACTTTTGATATTGACAAAATACTTATTTTCCACCATAATTTGCAAATACATTCTTTCAAAAATCAGACAAAATGTGATTGTCTGGATTTGTTTCCACATTTTGTCTCTCATAGTTGAGGTATACCTATGATGACAATTACAGGCCTCTCTCACCTTTTTAAGTGGGAGAACTTGCACAATTGGTGGCTGACTAAATACTTTTTTGCCCCACTGTATACATAAGTATCACAGGCTCCTCCCATCTACATAAGTATCACAGACTCCTCCCATGTACATAAGGCTCACAGGCTCCTCCCATGTACAAAAGTCTCACAGGCTCCTCCCATGTACAGAAGTCTCACAGGCTCCTCCCATGTACATAAGGCTCACAGGCTCCTCCCATGTACAAACGTATCACAGGCTCCTCCCATCTACATAAGTATCACAGACCCCTCCCATGTACATAAGGCTCACAGGCTCCTCCCATGTACAAAAGTATCACAGGCTCCTCCCATGTACAGAAGTCTCACAGGCTCCTCCCATGTACAGAAGTCTCACAGGCTCCTCCCATGTACAGAAGTCTCACAGGCTCCTCCCATATACATAAGTCTCACAGGCTCCTCCCATGTACATAAGTATCACAGGCTCCTCCCATGTACAGAAGTATCACAGCCTTTGCTCAATATTTTCTCAATATTTTGGTGAAGCCCCCTTTTGGACCAATTACAGCCTCAAGTCTTTTTGAGTATGATGCTACAAGCTTGGCACACCTATTTTTGGGCAGTTTCTCCCATTCCTCTTTGCAGGACCTCTCAAGCTCCATCAGGTTGGATGGGGAACGTCGGTGCACAGCCATTTTCAGATCTCTCCAGAGATGTTCAATCGGGTTCAAGTCTGGGCTCTGGCTGGGCCACTCAAGGACATTCACAGAGTTTGTTATCTTGGCTGAGTACTTAGGGTGGTTGTCCTGTTGGAAGATGAACCTTCTCCCCAGTCTGAGGTCCAGAGTGCTCTAGAGCAGGTTTTCATCAAGGATGTCTCTGTACATTGCTGCATTCATCTTTCCCTCGATCCCGACTAGTCTCCCAGTTCCTGTCGCTGAAAAACATCCCCACAGCATGATGCTATCACCAGCATGCTTCACGGTAGGGATGGTATTAGCCAGGTAATGAGCGGTGCCTGGTTTCCCCCAGACATGACGCTTGCCATTCAGGCCAAAGAGTTCAATCTTTGTTTCATCAGACCAGAGAATTTTGTCTCTCATGGTTTTAGAGTCCTTCAGGTGCCTTTTGGCAAACTCCAGGCGGGCTGTCATGTGCATCCTACTGAGGAGTGGCTTCCGTCTGGCCACTCCACCATGCAGGCCTGATTGGTGGAGTGCTGCAGAGATGGTTGTTCTTCTGAAAGGTTCTCTTCTGTCCACAGAGAAACACTGGAGCTCCCTGACTAAGGCCCTTCACCCCCGATCGCTCAGTTTGGCCGGACGGCCCACTCTAGGAAGAGTCCTGGTGGTTCCAAACTTCTTCCATTTACGGATGATGGAGGCCACTGTGCTGATTGGGACCTTCAATGCTACAGACATTTTTTCTGTACCCTTCCCCAGATCTGTACCTCCATACAATCCTGTCTCGGAGGTCTACAGACAATTCCTTGGACTTCATGGCTTGGTTTGTGCTCTGACATGCACTGTTACCTGTGGGACCTTATATAGACAGGTATGTGCCTATCCAAACCATGTCCAATCAACTGAATTTACCACAGGTGGAATCCAATCAAGTTGTAGAAACATCTCAAGGACATTCAGTGGAAACAGGAGGCACCTGAGCTCAATTCTGTGTGTCATAACAAAGGCTGTGATACTTATGTACATGGGAGGAGTCTGTGATACTTTTGTACATGGGAGGAGCCTGTGAGACTTTTGTACATGGGAGGAGCCTGTGAGACTTCTGTACATGAGAGGAGCCTGTGAGACTTCTGTACATGAGAGGAGCCTGTGATTCTTCTGTATATGGGAGGAGCCTGTGATACTTATGTACATGGGAGGAGCCTGTGATACTTATGTACATGGGAGGAGCCTGTGATACTTATGTACATGGGAGGAGCCTGTGATACTTATGTACATGGGAGGAGCCTGTGATACTTATGTACATGGGAGGAGCCTGTGATACTTATGTACATGGGAGGAGCCTGTGATACTTATGTACATGGGAGGAGCCTGTGATATTTCTGTACATGGGAGGAGCCTGTGATATTTCTGTACATGGGAGGAGCCTGTGATATTTCTGTACATTTTTTCTTCATTTCAAACAAACTTCTTTCACGTTGTCATTATGGGGGATTGTTTGTAGAATTTTGAGGAAAATAATTAATTTAATCCATTATGGAAAAAGGCTGTAACATATGTGTAAAAAGTGAAGTGCTGTGAATACTTTCCCGATGCGCTGTACCAAGGCTTCCATTACATCACATATTTGATTTTTGCAGAAACTTTTTGTGCCTTAAAACCAATAAAAACTCCAAAACGCCTAATTTTTCCGAAGCCAAAAAACCAAATGACTGCCGCCTGTACTCGCTAACAGATACTAAGTACATACTGAGGAGCTGCCATGAACATCGGCCATAGATGGAAGCCAAATGAGACTCCCAAACAACTGTCTGGGGACAAGGAGACGCCAAGTGTTTATCGTCACCGTTGCTTCCAGCCGAAAAAGCCTTTCTTTAATCCGAGAAGAGCGACCTGCGACCAGGCGTCAGATCGCTGAGCGTGTTGAATGAAAAGCTGAGCTCCGGGGCAGACTGATAAATCCGCAGTTCAAGTACACATATGGGAGCTGCCTGACAGCTACGGGGATCTGTCATTCTGCCCAGCCTCTTCTGCGATTCCAATACCTCTGCCAGACAGCGCTGCCAGGAGGAGGACGTCGCTTCCTCTGCTAGGGACCCGTTCACACTTACATTGACTGCTATGCACAGCAATGCATGTTACATGCTCTGGCGTGGTAAATGGCGCTCTAACCCACCTTGCCAACAGACCTGCATTGCAGCACATCGATGCACTAACATGCGCCGTGGCGTGGTACCCCCCCAAAAAAAAAAAAAAGTGCATGCATCGTTTTTTTGTATTTTGGCAAGGTGCTACAGGGTGCCGTTCAAAATAAGTGACAGCATTTTGCACCAATGCATTAAGGTTCCATTCCCACTAGTGCGGCTTGGACACAAAGTCACATGACGAGTCGCAGCCCACTGATTTCAAAGGCACCGGTCCAATCTATGCGACTTGAAGTCGCATCGACTTTGACGAGGTTCTCGCACCTTTGATGCGACTTTGAGACTTGGGTGCCAGAGAGTGTAAAGTCACTTTGGAGTCGCACTAGTGGGAAAGGAGCCTTAATTTACCCTTCGGCGATGCACAATCGCTGGTGTGAACAAGCCTTTAGGGCGCCCTTCACAGAAGGTGCGGTAGGACAGCGTCGAGCGGCTATTCCGGCGCAGTCCCACCACACAACAAAGAAAAATGCCTCGTCACATCAAAGTCGCTCTTGAAAGTCGCACTATTGGGAACAGAGCCTTAATGTATCCTTCAGTGATGCACAGTCGCTGGTGTGAACAAGCCTTTAGGGCTCTTAAGAGCAGACGCGGTAGGGTGGCTATTCCGGCGCAGTCCCACCACAAGACAAGGTAAAATGCCTCGTCTCATATCTGAATAGTTCCTTTAAATTTGCATCAAAGTCGCACTCCAAAGTCGCACTTGTGGGAGCAACTTTGGAATCGCACTATTGGGAACAGAGTCTTCATGTATCCTTTGGTGATGCAAAATCACTGGTGTGAACAAGCCTTTAGGGCCCCTTCACAGCAGGTGCGGTAGGCCGGCTATTCCAGCGTAGTCCTACCACAAGACAAGGTAAAATGCCTCGTCTCCTACCTGAACTTTTACATCAAAGTCGCTCAAAGTTGCACTAGTGGTAATGGGGCCTTAATGTATCCTTTGGTGAAGCACAATCGTTGGTGTGAACAAGGGCCCTTCACAGCAGGTGCGATAGGATTGCGTTGGGCGGCTATTCCGGCGCAGTCCCACCACAAGACGAGGTAAAAAGCCTCGTCTCCTACCTGACCAGTTACATCAAAGTTGCACTCCAAAGTCGCATTAGTGGGGGCAACGTTGGAGTCACACTAGTGGGAATGGAGTCTTAATGTATTCTTCGGTGACGCACAGTCGTGTATTCTCCAGTGACGCACAGTCGTGTATTCTTCACTGACGCGCAGTCGTGTATCCTTCGCTGACGCACAGTCGTGTATCCTTCGGTGACGCACAGTCGCGTATTCTTAGGTGGCGCACAGTCGCGTATTCTTCGATGACGCACAGTCGCGTATTCTTCGGTGACGCACAGTCGCGTATTCTTCGGTGACGTACAGTCGCGTATTCTTTGGTGACGTACAGTCGCGTATTCTTCGCTGACGCACAGTCGTGTATTCTTCGGTGACGTACAGTCGCGTATTCTTCGGTGACGTACAGTCGCGTATTCTTCGGTGACGTACAGTCACGTATTCTTCAGTGACGTACAGTCGCGTATTCTTCGCTGACGCACAGTCGCGTATTCTTCGGTGACGTACAGTCGCGTATTCTTCGCTGACGCACAGTCGCGTATTCTTCGCTGACGCACAGACGTGTATTCTTCAATGGTGCACAGATGCGTATTCTTCGATGACCCACAGTCGCGTATTCTTTGGTGACACACAGGCGCATATTCTTCAGTGATGCACAGGCGCGTATTCTTCGGTGAAGCACAAGCCTTTTAAGGCCTCTTTACAGCAGGTCTCCACAGCAGTTGGGAGCTATGCTAGTGGGAACAGAGTCTTAATGTATTCTTCGGTGACGCACAGTCGTGTTTTCTTCGGTGACGCACAGTCGCGTATTCTTTGCTGACGCACAGTCGCGTATTCTTCGGTGGCGCACAGACGCGTATTCTTTGGTGACGCACAGTCGCTTATTCTTCGCTGACGCACAGTCGCGTAATCTTCGCTGACGCACAGACATGTATTCTTCGGTGGCGCACAGACGTGTATTCTTCGGTGACGCACAGTCGCGTATTCTTCGGTGACTTACAGTCGCGTATTCTTCGCTGACGCACAGTCGCGTATTCTTCGGTGACGTACAGTCGCGTATTCTTCGCTGACGCACAGTCGCGTATTCTTCGCTGACGCACAGACGTGTATTCTTCAATGGTGCACAGATGCGTATTCTTCGATGACCCACAGTCACGTATTCTTTGGTGACACACAGGCGCATATTCTTCAGTGATGCACAGGCGCGTATTCTTCGGTGAAGCACAAGCCTTTTAAGGCCTCTTTACAGCAGGTCTCCACAGCAGTTGGGAGCTATGCTAGTGGGAACAGAGTCTTAATGTATTCTTCGGTGACGCACAGTCGTGTTTTCTTTGGTGACGCACAGTCGCGTATTCTTTGCTGACGCACAGTCGCGTATTCTTCGGTGGCGCACAGACGCGTATTCTTTGGTGACGCACAGTCGCGTATTCTTCGCTGACGCACAGTCGCGTATTCTTCGCTGACGCACAGACATGTATTCTTCGGTGGCGCACAGACGTGTATTCTTCGGTGGCGCACAGACGTGTATTCTTTGGTGGCGCACAGATGCACATTCTTCAGTGACCCACAGTCGCGTATTCTTCGCTGACACACAGACATGTATTCTTCGGTGGCGCACAGTCGCGTATTCTTCGCTGACCCACAGACGTGTATTCTTCGGTGGCGCACAGATGCGCATTCTTCGGTGACCCACAGTCGCATATTCTTCGGTGACCCCCAGTCGCGTATTCTTCAGTGACGCACAGACGCGTATTCTTTGGCGACGCACAGTCGCGTATTCTTCGCTGACGCACAGTCGCATATTCTTTGAAAAAAAAAAAGTACTGCACACACGACTTTCTTTCAGTGCAATGCAATCCACCGCCTTGCACAGCGCTACAGCCAACAGAACTTAAAGTAACACCAACCCCAGGGTCCCCAGGTATACAGCTCACAGAGAGCACCATTCCCCCAAATGCTAGGACCCATAATCGGTGGGCAAGAGGCTTGCATTCAGTCCCCTCCCTCCTTCTGTCCCGGGTGAGTCTGTCACAATGACTGCGTGACATTTTTTTTTTACATAAACTTTATTGAAAAGCGAACAGTGCGATGTGCAGCAATCATTGGCACTGCTGTCTGCCCACCATACACAAGCCACTGCATTCTAACACAGCCGCTGGTGCGAATGTATCCTTAGGCTCAGGGCTGGGACAAGGAGGAGGAGGGGCGGCTGCTCTGGGCACTGCGGTATCATGTGAGGTGGGGGGGGGGGGCGCTGCAATGAGATTGAGGAGGAGAGGATTTGTGTTGGAAGGGGGAATTTACAGACAGGGGTTGGAGGGTGGCAGGGGGTATGCATTGTTTTGAGGAGTCGAAATTTGGGGGGTAAGTGTGGTAAAAATGGTGATTTAGGGGGATTTGTGTTGGGAAGAATGGTGGGGTGATTTGTACTGGGACAGGGTATTGGGGGGAAAATTTGTGCTGGGAGGCGGGGCGGATTTATTATGGAGGAGGTAGAATTTATGCTTAGGGGTAAGCATGCAGATTAGTGCTCACTTTCTTGGTGGGGGGATTTTTTCTGACACATAATACTCATACATCTTGGGGGGGGGGGGGGGCAGTTTGGCATGTTTGCCCTGGGCTCTAGATGACCTTGTCCTAGCACTGCTCGGGCTGCATTCGCACAATAGCATTTTGCGAACTTGCATAAAATTGAGTGATTTTGCACACATTTACCAAACGCCTAAAAGACGTACGTCACCCTTGCAGTGCCATTTATTGTCAATGGCACCCCACATTTTAGGAGCGAAAAAAAACAACACGTGACAAAGCAGTGAAGTGCACGTAGGGTAGCCCGTTGCAATGAATAGGCTGCCCTACGAGCACAGCGCCCAAAAAAAAAAAAGTGTCACGATTTTGCGCACATTTAGGAAACATACTGTAAATGAAACCTTGGGCTGCATTCAAACCTAATCGCCACCGTTCATCTCCCGTAGGGGGGCAGGGGTGTTTGCACCCCCCCCCAAATATTCAGCACCAGCCGCCATTGAAGCCGGCATCGCTGCAGGTTGAACCACAAGAGGTGTCAGCGATAAGGCAATACAACCCGGCCTTCCTGCCCGGACCCCCCATCCCCTTTTGAACTGGTGGGGCCGGGCCTGGTACAGGAGGGCTGGTTGTACTGCCTTATCAGCGGCCCTGCAGATGATGTTACCAAAGGGGACACAGACAGAAATAAATACCTGACAGAGGTTCTAACCCCTCTCTGTTGTATTTATTTGCATTAGAGACACTTGAACCATCAATAACTATTGTTTGTGTTTATTCCTCCTGAAGGGTTATCCTGGTTTTCTGCTCCCAGACGCGGACCATGGCGGTGATGTCGGAAGCCTGGGTATATATTTGCCCTTTGCCCCCCCCCCCCCCCGAGGGAAGAGGAGAGATGCATTTATTTACAAGATAAAAGCCTCCAGGCGGTCACTGCGTGTCAGACAGTCTGCCCAGTTACCATACCAACTCCTCCGTCTGCATATACTCCTAATGGCAGTATATTTCATCTGCAGCCAGCAGGCCGGCACAGAGAAAACAAATTAGCTCTGTTTTCAAGTGTCTGAGAAATAGAAACAAAGTATCAGCGTTTCCCCGACAAGGAAAATATAATAACCTCACAGCAGTGCGGGTCCCTAAACGTTTGCCCGCCCCGCATCCTCCACCACATGACTCCATCCTTTCCCTGACACTGAGTGCAGAGAGTGACTGTAAATAAATTATCTTCCCTCAATAAAAATTGTATCGGATTTGGTGAAGGGACGGCGCGGAGGGGAGCTCCGTACGGGGCGGAAATTATGAGTCTCATTCTTCTTGTGAAATGACTTTCTTTATAGAGCGAGGGAGCAGTAACTCTATGACAATGTCACACAGCTCAACTGGAGCCACTCCCAGTGATCCATTGTACCCTCACTACTACGAGTGATCCATTGTACCTTCACTACTACGAGTGATCCATTGTACCTTCACTACTACGAGTGATCCATTGTACCTTCACTACTACGAGTGATCCATTGTACCCTCACTACGAGTGATCCATTGTACCCTCACTACTACGAGTGATCCATTGTACCCTCACTACTACGAGAGATCCATTGTACCCTCACTCCGAGTGATCCATTGTACCTTCACTACTACGAGAGATCCATTGTACCCTCACTACTACGAGTGAGCCATTGTACCCTCACTACTACGAGTGATCCATTGTACCCTCACTACTACGAGTGATCCATTGTACCCTCACTACTACGAGTGATCCATTGTACCCTCACTACTACAAGTGATCCATTGTACCTTCACTACTACGAGTGATCCATTGTACACCTCCGTGTGATCCATTGTACCCATACTACACCTCCCAGTGATCCATTGTACCCTCACTACACTTCCCAGTGATCCATTGTACCCTCACTACACCACCGAGTGATCCATTGTACCCTCACTACACCTCCCAGTGATCCATTGTACCCTCACTACACCCCTGAGTGATCCATTGTACCCTCACTACACCTCCGAGTGATCCATTGTACCCTCACTACACCTCCGAGTGATCCATTGTACCCTCACTACACCTCCCAGTGATCCATTGTACCCACACTACACCTCCGAGTCATCCATTGTACCCTCACTACTACGAGTGATCAATTGTACCCACACTACACCTCCGAGTGATTCATTCTATCCACACTACACCTGTGATATGGCCAGCCTGAGAGCACTTTCTGAGGCAGCCAGGCTGAGAACGCTTTCAGAGGGGGGCCAGGCGGAGAGAACTTGCAGAGGGGGGCCAGGCGGAGAGCACTTGCAGAGGGGGGCCAGGCGGAGAGCACTTGCAGAGGGGGGCCAGGCGGAGAGCACTTGCAGAGGGGGGCCAGGCGGAGAGCACTTGCAGAGGGGGGCCAGGCGGAGAGCATTTGCAGAGGCAGCCAGGCTGAGTGCATTTTCAGAGGGGGCCAGTTACAATGTTGCAGCCTCTCACCTTGTAACCATTCTACAGCTATAGTGTTGTAGCCTCTCACCGTATGACTTGCTGCAGTTACAATATTGCAGTATGATCACAGGGGAAGGGGAGACTGAGGAAACGCTTCCTCCTGCCTGCAGCAGACTGATGACATCATCTCAGCCCAGGGAAAGTCAGTGACTGGAGCTCAAGGACAGCTTTTTAATAATAAAGGTGGAGCTGCTTTAATAAATGATGCTGTCGCTGTATATCATGACTAGGATGACCACGTGTCCCGGATTGCCCGGGACAGTCCCGTATTTTGCAGGTCTGTCCCGGGCACCTTCATTCGGTGACAATACTGTGTCCCAGAGTGAAACTGACACAGGGAGCAGTCCGGAATGCAGGGAACAGGCAACAGGGGCGGATCTAATGCCCTGAAAATAGGCCACCGCAGCTTACAAAAACCCAGCCGTAGCACTGGCCCTGGCTCTGCCTCCACCTGAGACTCTACTGGCCATTGGCGTCTAGCAACCAGCGACATCACGGCCGCGACTCTCTACCCAGCGTTCAAAGCAGAGGAGGATTTAACTTCCTCCTCCTCCGTGCCTAGTGCTCTCCACCATGGTCCACCCATCTCCTCTATCTTCTCCAGGCCTCCAGTATGCTCTAAAGCAGGGGGTCTCCAAACTTTCTAAGCAAACGGCCAGTTTACTGTCCTTCAGGTTTTAGGGGGGCTGGACTGTGGCCATCGGGAGTAGAAAATGTCCCAGCATCAGTTGGAGTAAACAATGCCCCCATCTTTGGCGTCAGTGAGAAGAATTGCACCCCATAGTTGGTGTCTTTGGTAGGGATTAGGCCCCATCCTTGGTCTCATTGGGCCCCATTGTTGATGTCATTGGGAGGAATTGTGCCCCATCGTTTGGCCTCATTGTTGGTGTTATTGGGAGGAACTGTGCCCCATCATTGGTGACATGGAGCCCCATCGTTGGTGTCATTGGGAGGAATTGGGCCCCATCGTTGGTGTCATTGGGAGGAATTGTGCCTCATCATTGGTGTAATTGGGCCTCATTGTTGGTGTCATTGGGAGGAAATTTGTCCCATCGTTGGTGTCATTGGGAAGAATTGTGCCCCATCATTGGTGTCATTGGGCCTCTTTGTTGGTGTCTTTGGGAGGAAATTTGTCCCATCGTTGGTGTCATTGGTAGGAATTGTGCCTCATGATCGGTGTTATTGGGAGGAACTGTGCCCCTTCGTTGGTGACCTATGGCCAAGGGCCATATAAAAGCAAGCAAAGGGCCGTGTTCGACACCCTAGGCCGCAGTTTGGAGAGCACTGCTCTAAAGGAAGAAAGGAACTTATGTGTAAGGTGAAGCCAAGCGCAGGTCAGATTGATACAGTATCCTATGATGGAGCCGGGCACAGTCATTGCAAGAGGGATTCATACTGGGACTTGTAGTCCTTCATTTTTAGGGATGTGACCCCCCCAAAAGTAAAGGACTAAAAGGTCCCACCATAAACCACTTTAGAGCTAAGGATGTGAACCTCCCCAACTAGTGAAGGACTACAGGCTCCAGCATGAACCCGTGAGATCTAAGGATGTGACCCCCCCAATAGTGAAGAACTGCAGGTCCCAGAATGAGCCCCTCAGAGCTGAGGATTTGACCCCCCCCCAACTAGTGAAGGACTACAGGACCCAGCATGAACCCGTGACATGCTGGGGCTTGTTGTCGTTTCCTCCTCTCTATGATAAAGATAGCCGCGCAGGAGGGAAAAAAGTGACAGATTCCATCGTCGGGGAGGGTTTTAAAATCTTTTTTTTTTTTTTTGGGGGGGGGGGGGGGACCCTGAATGGCAGTTTGGAAATGAAGTCACCCTAATTGTGACATGTATGAATAGAGACTTGCAGTGACAGGTCCCCTTTAGTAGAACAGTGCTATGTGATGTTCCTATTTGAAGATTTTTTCTCCTATGCTTGGCTGGCGGCCATCGGCTTCCCAGTAAATACATCAAGCCTGTCCAGACGAGGGGGGGGGAGGGGGGGGGGCGCAGTGCATCACTGAGGGAAAAGCGCTCTTGTCATACGGGAGGAAAAGTCATCCTCCATCACTGAAAGCTTCCGCCGAGGACGCAAATCCTCCAGACCGCCAAAGAGGCGCCCGGCGCGTGGCGGTCATCTCTCTACAGAGAGGGGAAATATAAAACGGCCGCCCTCCGCCATTTATATAACGCTTTCGGGTCCCGGGAAATCAGAGCGCTATGGCGTGCAGGGGACAGCGACGCGAGGCGTTCATCTAGGCCAAGCTTATTAATCATGACGGTTATTTTTACTACGGCGTGCGTCTTAAAATAGATTTTTTTTTTATTCTTCGGCATACGCAGTTCGGAGGTTCTGGGCCAGGAGATATTTCCTGGAGAGGACGCCTGGTCCTCGCTCCTCCGCGGGACCGGACCGGATTTAAAGCAGGACTCCGCTGAGCTTTATAACTACGACACTTCCATCTACACTATATTACCAAAAGTATTGGGACGCCTGCCTTTTTTGTTACCAAACGCCGCTTTATGCATTGGGATTCAACTTTTGCGTTTAATTGAAGAGTTAAGCTGCCTGTGGACAGTGCCAAGTCAGCAAGTGAGCGTACTGCCCTGAGAGAAATAAATAGAGTCTGTCTGGACAGTATGGTCACCTGCTGACTGGGCACCATCCACAGGCAGCTTTACTCTTCAATAAAGACACAGAAGTAGAATCTGTCAGGGCAGTATGGTCACCTGCTGACTGGGCACTATCCACAGGCAGCTTCACTCTTCAATAAGGACACAGAAGTAGCATTCAACACATTTTAAATTCAGCTAGTTGCAGTACAGAGGATGATTTTCCAGACTTCTGAAGTGTAAGACGATGATATCCCTATTCCTTCTCTCTGTGAATAACTACCAATGACTGAGGGATTATGGGGGGGGGGGGAAAGGGGAAGATCTAGCTAGGACTAAACCAACTAGTTCTAAACAGAAAGGGGGAAGACAGAGGGTGACACCAAAATCACACTAGTAAACTAGTTGCAGTACCCCAAGCCGCCTTTAGATGTCAGCATGATACAAAAAAAATGATAACCTACTGCAGTTCCATACAAGACATGAGAAATACATGAAAGTTGGGGGCAAACCAGGGAGCTCTTTGGGCATTCTCATTGGACAGCAGAATGGCAGCTGTGGTGAGACAGCTCAAGCTTGTACTAACGGTGGAAACGGTTTCAGAGGGGTGCACAGAGCAGGGTTTTCTAGCTATGGAGGGGGTAATAGTAAATATGTTGTGGACCTTTAAAAAATTAAAACAAACCCGGGCAAAGAAAGACATATGGTGAAATATGCAAAGCAAAGGCCATCTTCAATAATAACAGCAATAATGAGTAGATCCAGAGACTGAGGCAGCTGAAGTTATATGCACATCTTGACTTTTACGACAAAAGTCAAGCCCAGCCCTGCCCCCCCCCCCTCATGCCCTAGAGCCTCCCTATTGGCCCTTCAATGTGAGGTGTGGCCTCTTAGACCAACAGGGACACTTGAGAGGCGGAGCCATGTTATTACTTTTACAGGGTAGGTCAAGATCTGCACAAAACTTCAGCCGGCTAGATTTCTTAATCTCCTGGCCGTTATGACTTGCGGCTTTCCACGAAGGTAATGCATGATTTTGTAGCATAGTACGCTCTGGATGTTGCAGTCCTCCCCATTCACCTGAGAACCCCAAAACGGCGGCAGGCAGTAGATCTGGCCCTCGATCGATCAAAAATGAAGAAATCATTCAAAAATAATGTTTGCTTTTGCCGGCTTTGGGTAAGGAAAGTGAAGCGCCCATTCAGCGAACGACAGAGAGAATCCACAGGAGACAATAACTCGCCATGGAAACAGGAGGGGGATCAATGTTCAGTCTGGAGTATGTAAGATTATATCAATAGACGTTCTACAAAACGATGATTATTACATTGAGCGGTCAGCCAAATTAACCTCCAAAGGCAATTTCTCTGCACAGTGTGGTCAGCTGACTAGACGTGGCCTGGAATGGGTCTCCTACACCAGAAGGCTTAAAGACATGCAGATGTCACTCCGAGGATAAGAATAAGAAGTCTTCCTCCCACGGACAGGCCAGAGGACGAGGAGTCTTCCTCCCATGGACAGGCCAGAGGACGAGGAGTCTTCCTCCCATGGACAGGCCAGAGGACGAGGAGTCTTCCTCCCATGGACAGGCCAGAGGACGAGGAGTCTTCCTCCCATGGACAGGCCAGAGGACGAGGAGTCTTCCTCCCATGGACAGGCCAGAGGACGAGGAGTCTTCCTCCCATGGACAGGCCAGAGGACGAGGAGTCTTCCTCCCATGGACAGGCCAGAGGACGAGGAGTCTTCCTCCAATGAACAGGCCAGAGGACAAGGAGTCTTCCTCCAATGAACAGGCCAGAGGACGAGGAGTCTTCCTCCCATGGACAGGCCAGAGGACGAGGAGTCTTCCTCCCATGGACAGGCCAGAGGACGAGGAGTCTTCCTCCCATGGACAGGCCAGAGGACGAGGAGTCTTCCTCCCATGGACAGGGCAGAGGACGAAGAGTCTTCCTCCCATGGACAGGGCAGAGGACGAGGAGTCTTCCTCCCATGGACAGGCCAGAGGACGAAGAGTCTTCCTCCCATGGACAGGCCAGAGGACGAGGAGTCTTCCTCCCATGGACAGGCCAGAGGACGAGGAGTCTTCCTCCCATGGACAGGCCAGAGGACGAGGTTTCTTCCTCCAATGGACAGGCCAGAGGACGAAGAGTCTTCCTCCCATTTTCAGGCCAGAGGACGAGGAGTCTTCCTCCCACGGACAGGCCAGAGGACGAGGAGTCTTCCTCCCATGGACAGGCCAGAGGACGAGGAGTCTTCCTCCCACGGACAGGCCAGAGGACGAGGAGTCTTCCTCCCATGGACAGGCCAGAGGACGAGGAGTCTTCCTCCCACGGACAGGCCAGAGGACGAGGAGTCTTCCTCCCACGGACAGGCCAGAGGACGAGGAGTCTTCCTCCAATGAACAGGCCAGAGGACGAGGAGTCTTCCTCCCATGGACAGGCCAGAGGACGAGGAGTCTTCCTCCCATGGACAGGCCAGAGGACGAGGAGTCTTCATCCCATGGACAGGCCAGAGGACGAGGATTCTTCATCCCATGGACAGGCCAGAGGACGAGGATTCTTCCTCCCATGGACAGGCCAGAGGACGAGGTTTCTTCCTCCCATGGACAGGCCAGAGGACGAGGAGTCTTCCTCCCATGGACAGGCCAGAGGACGAGGAGTCTTTCTCCCATGGACAGGCCAGAGGACGAAGAGTCTTCCTCCCATGGACAGGCCAGAGGACGAGGAGTCTTCCTCCCATGGACAGGCCAGAGGACAAGGAGTCTTCCTCCCATGGACAGGCCAGAGGACGAAGAGTCTTCCTCCCATGGACAGGCCAGAGGACGAGGAGTCGTCCTTCCATGGACAGGCCAGAGGATGAGGAGTCTTCCTCCCATGGACAGGCCAGAGGACGAGGAGTCTTGCTCCCATGGACAGGCCAGAGGACGAGGAGTCTTCCTCCCATGGAAAGGCCAGAGGACGAGGAGTCTTCCTCCAATGAACAGGCCAGAGGATGATGAGCAGTCTTCCTCCGATGAACAGGCCAGAGGATGTTGAGGAGTCTTCCTCCGATGAACAGGCCAAATGATGAGGATGAGGAGTGTTCCTCCGATGCACAGGCAGAGTGAAACCCTCTGAAAAAGGTCCATTCAACACATGAGAGGTTCATCCATGTGCAATAAGATAAATCCGCATAACAGTTTTCCAAAAAGAGGTGCTAGGACTTCAAAACGTATTTATAGTATTCGAAAAGCATAGTCGTTCGATGAGCTCACAGACCGTGGTGAGGCTGGCAAACTGGGCTTTCCTCCAATGAGTAGCCACAACATAAAAAGGAACAGGAGGGCCAGACCAATCCATGAAGGAGTCCCAATCACTTTATTGTGAGCAAAGTAAGATCATATAAAACTGCCGACACATTTCGGGGCCAAACACCTTACCCTTCATCAGGGCTACAACTTAGACGAATATAGAAATGATAAATGTCCATAAAAATACAGAACATACACAAACACAGATACACACAGGGTGCAGGCACTTCCATCCTCCCCCTTAGTCTCTCCCTCCTACCAAACTCTGAGCACCGTCCCTTGGCTCCACCCCCTACCCACCTCCCAGTAACGCCCCTTTTTAAAAAATACAGAACCAAGTATGTATGGGATTTGTTAATAATTAACAACAAGAAAAGCAGTAAAATAGATCCCCGCAGCCATGAACAATAGACCACCCCAGTAACAATAGATCCCCCAGTAATAATAAATTCACCCCCCCTCCCCTCAGCAACAATAGACCACCCCAGCAACAATAGATCCCCCCAGTAATAACAAATTTACCCCCCCCAGCAACAATAGACCTCCCCAGCAACAATAGACCCCTCCTAGCAACAATAAACCACCCACAACAATAGATCCCCCCTCCAGCAAAAATAGACCCCCTACTGCAACTATATATCCCCCGCAACTAAAGATCTCAAAGTAGTGACATTTTGGGAACTCAGGGGCCCCTATTCTGACATCCACATCGGTCTCATGTGTGTCACCTGAAAAAAGGATGAAGGCCACAGATCTGGTGTGACTCTAGTAAGTCAGAAGAGAAAGTCAACGCATTTCAGGGGCTGAAAACTCCCCCTTCATCAGAGCACACCTGACCCACGATCCCAATCAGCACTATCCTTATCCCCTGTGTTTGCTATTTGTTTTCCAGTATTCTCTTCATCTAAGCCCTGATGAAGAGGGGGGGGGGGGTTATTTTCCAGTATTCTCTTCATCTAAGCACTGTAACAAAGTAACAATGTTCTTACATAAGTATAACAATCAGGATGAGGATATGGAGTCACCTCATGGCTCACCCTTCCTCGGGGTGTTCCGCATGCGGAGCTCTTCTCCTCTGTAGATCTGGTCATCATATAGAGAGGAGTTTTATCTTCATAGATAGCTGCAGATTCTCCTAGAAAAAAAAAAATTAAAAAAAAAAAAGGGGATACTCAGTGTGTATTAATCGTAATGTATTAATTGTAATCCACCATGTTTATAACAAGAAGCTGACAATTCCCACAATGCACTGCATTCATCGTATTAAGCTGGTCATATATACAACTAAAGGAAAATTGTATAATGAATGGTCAGCCTGACAGTAGATTTTTGTCTTACGTGGCGGAGATCAGATCACCTTCCTCTCCCAGACACAGGTGTCACGTGGGGCTCTTTTAGGCAGTCAGTAATGCCTCCTGCCCTCTGAAAAGTGATCCATGATGAACGCTTTCAGAGGGTGATACAGCAGCGGCTGGTGGTTGGTGTTCAGGAGGCTCTACTGCCCTCTCACTATTACCCTCTCACTATTACCCTCTCACTACTGCCCTCTCACTACTGCCCTCTCACTACTACCCTCTTACTATTACCCTCTCACTACTACCCTCTCCACATACTACCCTCTCACTACTACCCTCTCACTACTGCCCTCTCACTACTACCCTCTCACTATTACCCTCTCACTACTACCCTCTCACTACTACCCTCTCACTACTACCCTCTCACTATTACCCTCTCACTACTGCCCTCTCACTATTGCCCTCTCACTACTGCCCTCTCACTACTGCCCTCTCATTACTGCCCTCTCACTACTACCCTCTCACTATTACCCTCTCACTATTACCCTCTCACTACTACCCTCTTACTATTACCCTCTCACTATTGCCCTCTCACTATTGCCCTCTCACTACTGCCCTCTCACTACTGCCCTCTCATTACTGCCCTCTCACTACTACCCTCTCACTATTACCCTCTCACTACTACCCTCTCACTACTACCCTCTTACTATTACCCTCTTACTATTACCCTCTCACTATTGCCCTCTCACTACTGCCCTCTCACTATTACCCTCTCACTACTGCCCTCTCACTATTACCCTCTCACTATTACCCTCTCACTACTACCCTCTTACTATTACCCTCTCACTATTACCCTCTCACTACTGCCCTCTCACTATTACCCTCTCACTACTGCCCTCTTACTATTACCCTCTCACTACTGCCCTCTCACTATTACCCTCTCACTACTGCCCTCTTACTATTACCCTCTCACTACTGCCCTCTCACTATTACCCTCTCACTACTGCCCTCTTACTATTACCCTCTCACTACTGCCCTCTCACTATTACCCTCTCACTACTGCCCTCTCACTATTACCCTCTCACTACTGCCCTCTTACTACTACCCTCTCACTATTACCCTCTCACTACTGCCTCTTACTATTACATTCTATACACCGTCCTATATACTGTCTTCTATATCCGTCCTATATACCCTCTCACTACTGCCTTCTCACTACTGCCCTCTCACTACTACCCTCTCACTACTGCCCTCTCACTATTACATCTCACTATTACCCTCTCACTACTGCCCTCTCACTATTACCGTCTCACTGCTGCCCTCTCACTACTACCCTCTTACTTTTACCCTCTCTCTATTACATATCACTATTACCCTCTCACTACTGCCGTCTCACTACTGCCCTCTCCTGATGCTGTTTTTTTTTTTTTTAAATTGACGAACAGTAATTGTACATTGCGGGACCTCGCTGCAACTGTGAGCCCAGCGCTTGGCTGTGGTGGTTGTGGTGCGGCCCCATTGATCTCAATGAGTGCGTCTGAGTGGGGAGTGCCGCCTGTCAGACTCCTATATACCCTCTTCTTTATCCATCTATACACGTCCTATATACCGTCTTCTATATCCATCCTATACACTCCTATATACCGTCTTCTATATCCATCCTATACACCGTCCCTATATACCGTCTTCTATATCCATCCTATACACCGTCCTATATACCGTCTTCTATATCCATCCTATATACCGTCTTCTATATCCATCCTATATACCGTCCTATATATACTGTCTTCTATATCCATCCTATACACCGTCCTATATACTGTCTTCTATATCCATCCTATACATCGTCCTATATTCCTATATACCATCTTCTATATCCATCCTATATACTGTCTTATATATCCATCCTATACACCGTCCTATATACTGTCTTCTATATCCATCCTATACATCGTCCTATATTCCTATATACCGTCTTCTATATCCATCCTATATACTGTCTTATATATCCATCCTATACACCGTCCTAAATACTGTCTTCTATTTCTATCCCATACACCGTCCTATATACCTTCTTCTATATTCCGTCCTATATACCGTCTTCTATATCCATCCTAACACCGTCCTATAAACTGTCTTCTATATCCATCCTATATACCGTTTTCTATATCCATCCTATACACCATCCTATATACTGTCTTCTATATCCGTCCTATAGCACCATCTTCTATATCCGTCTATATACCGTCTTCTATATCCGTCCTATATACAGTCTTCTATATCCATCCTATACACCATCCTATTTACCTGTCCTCTATATCCATCCTATACACCGTCCTATATACCGTCTTCTATATCCATCCTATATACCGTCTTCTTTATCCATCCTATACACGTTCTATATACCGTCTTCTATATCCATCCTATACACCGTCCTATATACCGTCTTCTATATCCATCCTATACACCGTCTATATACCGTCTTCTATATCCATCCTATACACCGTCCTATATTCCTATATACCGTCTTCTATATCCATCCTATATACTGTCTTCTATATCCGTCCTATACACCATCTTCTATATCCGTCCTATATACCGTCTTCTATATCCGTCCTATATACCGTCTTTCTATATCCATCCTATACACCATCCTATATACCGTCCTCTATATCCATCCTATACACCGTCCTATATACCGTCTTCTATATCCATCCTATACACCGTCCTATATACCGTCTTCTATATCCATCCTATACACCGTCCTATATACCGTCTTCTATATCCATCCTATACACCGTCCTATATACCGTCTTCTATATCCATCCTATACCCCGTCCTATATACCGTCTTCTATATCCATCCTATATACAGTCTTCTATATCCATCGTATATACTGTCTTCTATATCCATCCTATATACTGTCTTCTATATCCATCCTATATACCGTCTTCTATATCCATCCTAATATACCGTCTTCTATATCTATCCTATATACAGTCTTCTATATCCATCCTATACACCGTCCTATATACCATCTTCTATATCCATCGTATACACCGTCCTATATACCGTCTTCTATATCCATCCTATACACCGTCCTATATACCATCTTCTATATCCATCCTATACACCGTCCCATATACCGTCTTCTATATCCATCCTATATACCGTCTTCTATATTCATCCTATATACTGTCTTCTATATCCATCCTATACACCGTTCTATATACTGTCCTCTATATCCGTCCTATATACCGTTTTCTATATCCATCCTATACACCGTTCTATATACCGTCTTCTATATCCATCCTATATACCATCTTCTATATCCATCCTATATACCGTCTTCTATATCCATCCTATATACCGTCTTCTATATCCATCCTATACACCGTCCTATATACCGTCTTCTATATTCGTCCTATATACCGTCTTCTATATCCATCCTATACACCGTCCTATATACTGTCTTCTATATCCGTCCTATATACCGTTTTCTATATCCGTCCCTATACACCATCCTATATACTGTCTTCTATATCCATCCTATACACCTTCTTCTATATCCATCCTATACACCGTCCTATATACTGTCTTCTATATCCATCCTATACACCGTCCTATATACCGTCTTCTATATCCATCCTATACACCGTCCTATATACTGTCTTCTATATCCATCCTATACACCGTCCTATATACTATCTTCTATATCCATCCTATACACCGTCACGAATACCGTTTTCTATATCCATCCTATACACCGTCCTATATACCGTCTTCTATATCCATCCTATATACCGCCCAATATATCAATCCTATACATTGTCCTGTATACTATCCCATATACCGTCTTCTATATCCATCCTATACACTGTCCTGTATACTATCCTATATATCATGCTATACACCGTCCTATACAGCATCCTATATACTATCCTATATACCGTTCTATACATCATTCTATATACTATCCTATACACCTTTCTATATATTATCCTATACACCATCCTATATACTATCCTATATACCATTCTTTATACCATCATATATAGCAGTAATGGTGAACCTTGGCACCCAAGATGTTTTGGAACTACATTTCCCATGATGTTCAACTACACTGCAGAGTGCCTGAGCATCATGGGAAATGTAGTTCCAAGACATCTGGGGTGCCAAGGTTCACCATCACTGCTATATACCATCCTATATACTATCCTATACACCATCCTATATACCATCCTATACACCGTCCTATAGACTATCCTATACACCATCCTATACACTGTCCTATATACTATCCTATACACCATCCTATATACTATCCTATACACCGTCCTACATGGCACCCTATATATTATCCTATACACCATCCTAAATACTATCCTATATACCATCCTATACACCGTCCTATATACCACCCTATATACTATCCTTCTTCACCATCCTTTGTACTATTCTACACACCATCCTAAATACTATCCTATACACCGTCCTATATACTATCCTATATACCATCCTATACATCACCCTATATACTATCCTATACACCATCCTATATACTATCCTATACACTGTCCTATATACCACCCTATATAATATCCTATACACCATCCTATATACTATCCTATATACCATCCATACACTGTCCTATATACTATGCTATACACCATCCTATATACCATCCTATACACCGTCCTATATGGCGCCCTATATAATATCCTATACACCATCCTATATACTATCCTATATACCATCCTATACACCGTCCTATATACCACCCTATATAATATCCTATACACCATCCTATATACTATCCTATATACCATCCTATACACTGTCCTATATACTATGCTATACACCATCCTATATACCATCCTATACACCGTCCTACATGGCGCCCTATATAATATCCTATACACCATCCTATATACTATCCTATATACCATCCTATACACCGTCCTATATACCACCCTATATACTATCCTATACACCATCATATGTACTATTCTACACACCATCCTAAATACTATCCTATACACCATCCTATATACTATCCTATACACCATCTTATATACCATCCTATTTACTATCCTATATATCATCCTATATACTATCCTATACACTATCCTATATACTATCATATATACAATCCTATACACCATTGTATATACTGTCTTACATACTGTCCTATATACTATCCTATACACCATCCTATATACTGTCCTATACACCTTTCTATATACTATCATATATATATACCATTCGGTGTTCTCCAGGAGATGGAATGTCAACCACACTAGATGTGTGTAATATGGAGAGGATAGGATTCATATACAGTATATACACCGTATAGTCCACCTCATAGTATGTGATTATCAAGAGTATATAGGGGTATGTACAGGTCAGATATACATGGGGGGGTATTAGGAGGTAATAAATGGGGGGGTGCTGTGAGGTAATATATAGAGGAGGGGGGTGCTGTGAGGTAATATATAGGGGGGGTGCTGTGAGGTAATATATAGGGGGGGGGTGCTGTGAGGTAATATATAGGGGGGGGGGTGCTGTGAGGTAATATATAGGGGGGGTGCTGTGAGGTAATATATAGAGGAGGGGTATTAGGAGGTAATAAATGGGGGGGTGCTGTGAGGTAATATATAAGGAAGGGGGGGGTGCTGTGAGGTAATATATAGGGGAGGGGGGTGCTGTGAGGTAATATATAGAGGAGGGGGGGTGCTGTGAGGTAATATATAGAGGAGGGGGGTGCTGTGAGGTAATATATAGAGGAGGGGGGTGCTGTGAGGTAATATATAGAGGAGGGGGTGCTGTGAGGTAATATATAGAGGAGGGGGGGGGTGCTGTGAGGTAATATATAGAGGAGGGGGGTGCCTGTGAGGTAATATATAGAGGGGGGGTGCTGTGAGGTAATATATAGAGGGGGGGGTGCTGTGAGGTAATATATATAGGGGAGGGGGGTGCTGTGAGGTAATATATAGAGGAGGGGGGTGCTGTGAGGTAATATATAGAGGAGGGGGGGTGCTGTGAGGTAATATATAGAGGGGGGGGGTGCTGTGAGGTAATATATAGAGGGGGGGGTGCTGTGAGGTAATATATAGAGGAGGGGGGTGCTGTGAGGTAATATATATAGGGGGGGGGTGCTGTGAGGTAATATATAGAGGAGGGGGGTGCTGTGAGGTAATATATAGAGGAGGGGGGGTGCTGTGAGGTAATATATATAGGGGAGGGGGGTGCTGTGAGGTAATATATAGAGGAGGGGGGTGCTGTGAGGTAATATATAGAGGAGGGGGGTGCTGTGAGGTAATATATAGAGGGGGGGGTGCTGTGAGGTAATATATAGGGGGGGTGCTGTGAGGTAATATATAGAGGAGGGGGGTGCTGTGAGGTAATATATAGAGGAGGGGGGGGGTGCTGTGAGGTAATATATAGAGGGGGGGTGCTGTGAGGTAATATATAGAGGAGGGGGGTGCTGTGAGGTAATATATAGGGGAGGGGGGGTGCTGTGAGGTAATATATAGGGGATGGGGGTGCTGTGAGGTAATATATAGAGGAGGGGGGTGCTGTGAGGTAATATATAGAGGAGGGGGTGCTGTGAGGTAATATATAGAGGGGGGTGCTGTGAGGTAATATATAGGGGGGGTGCTGTGAGGTAATATATAGAGGAGGGGGGGTGCTGTGAGGTAATATATAGAGGGGGGTGCTGTGAGGTAATATATAAAGGAGGGGGGGTGCTGTGAGGTAATATATAGGGGGGGTGCTGTGAGGTAATATATAGAGGAGGGGGTGCTGTGAGGTAATATATAGAGGAGGGGGGGTGCTGTGAGGTAATATATAGAGGGGGGGTGCTGTGAGGTAATATATAAAGGAGGGGGGTGCTGTGAGGTAATATATAGGGGGGGTGCTGTGAGGTAATATATAGAGGAGGGGGTGCTGTGTGAGGTAATATATAGAGGAGGGGGGTGCTGTGAGGTAATATATAGAGGGGGGGTGCTGTGAGGTAATATATAAAGGAGGGGGGTGCTGTGAGGTAATATATAGAGGAGGGGGGTGCTGTGAGGTAATATATAGAGGAGGGGGGTGCTGTGAGGTAATATATAGAGGAGGGGGGTGCTGTGAGGTAATATATAGAGGAGGGGGGTGCTGTGAGGTAATATATAGAGGGGGGGTGCTGTGAGGTAATATATAGAGGAGGGGGGTGCTGTGAGGTAATATATAGAAGAGGGGGTGCTGTGAGGTAATATATAGAGGGGGGGTGCTGTGAGGTAATATATAGAGGAGGGGGGTGCTGTGAGGTAATATATAGAGGGGGGGTGCTGTGAGGTAATATATAGGGGGGGTGCTGTGAGGTAATATATAGAGGGGGGTGCTGTGAGGTAATATATAGAGGAGGGGGGTGCTGTGAGGTAATATATAGAGGGGGGGTGCTGTGAGGTAATATATAGAGGAGGGGGGTGCTGTGAGGTAATATATAGGGGAGGGGGGGTGGCTTGTGAGGTAATATATAGAGGAGGGGGTGCTGTGAGGTAATATATAGAGGGGGGGTGCTGTGAGGTAATATATAGGGGGGGTGCTGTAAGGTAATATATAGAGGAGGGGGGGTGCTGTGAGGTAATATATAGAGGAGGGGGGGTGCTGTGAGGTAATATATAGAGGGGGGGTGCTGTGAGGTAATATATAGAGGAGGGGGGTGCTGTGAGGTAATATATAGAGGGGGGGTGCTGTGAGGTAATATATAGGGGGGGTGCTGTGAGGTAATATATAGAGGAGGGGGGGTGCTGTGAGGTAATATATAGAGGGGGGTGCTGTGAGGTAATATATAGGGGGGGTGCTGTGAGGTAATATATGAGGAGGGGGGTGCTGTGAGGTAATATATAGAGGAGGGGGGGTGCTGTGAGGTAATATATAGAGGGGGGGTGCTGTGAGGTAATATATAGAGGAGGGGGGTGCTGTGAGGTAATATATAGAGGGGGGGTGCTGTGAGGTAATATATAGAGGAGGGGGGTGCTGTGAGGTAATATATAGAGGAGGGGGGTGCTGTGAGGTAATATATAGAGGAGGGGGGGTGCTGTGAGGTAATATATAGGAGGGGGGTGCTGTGAGGTAATATATAGAGGAGGGGGGTGCTGTGAGGTAATATATAGAGGAGGGGGGTGCTGTGAGGTAATATATAGAGGGGGGTGCTGTGAGGTAATATATAGAGGAGGGGGGTGCTGTGAGGTAATATATAGAGGAGGGGGGTGCTGTGAGGTAATATATAGAGGAGGGGGTGCTGTGAGGTAATATATAGAGGAGGGGGGTGCTGTGAGGTAATATATAGAGGAGGGGGGGTGCTGTGAGGTAATATATAGAGGAGGGGGGGTGCTGTGAGGTAATATATAGAGGAGGGGGTGCTGTGAGGTAATATATAGAGGAGGGGGGGTGCTGTGAGGTAATATATAGAGGGGGGGTGCTGTGAGGTAATATATAGGGAGGGGGGTGCTGAAAGGTAATATATATAGGGAGGGGGGTGCTGTGAGGTAATATATAGAGGAGGGGGTGCTGTGAGGTAATATATAGGGGGGGTGCTGTGAGGTAATATATAGAGGAGGGGGTGCTGTGAGGTAATATATAGAGGAGGGGGTGCTGTGAGGTAATATATAGAGGAGGGGGTGCTGTGAGGTAATATATAGAGGAGGGGGGTGCTGTGAGGTAATATATAGAGGAGGGGGGGTGCTGTGAGGTAATATATAGAGGGGGGGGTGCTGTGAGGTAATATATAGGGGGGGTGCTGTGAGGTAATATATAGAGGAGGGGGTGCTGTGAGGTAATATATAGAGGAGGGGGGTGCTGTGAGGTAATATATAGAGGAGGGGGTGCTGTGAGGTAATATATAGAGGAGGGGGTGCTGTGAGGTAATTATATAGGGGGGGTGCTGTGAGGTAATATATAGAGGAGGGGGGTGCTGTGAGGTAATATATAGAGGAGGGGGTGCTGTGAGGTAATATATAGAGGGGGGTGCTGTGAGGTAATATATAGGGGGGGTGCCTGTGAGGTAATATATAGAGGAGGGGGTGCTGTGAGGTAATATATAGAGGAGGGGGGGTGCTGTGAGGTAATATATAGAGGGGGGGTGCTGTGAGGTAATATATAGAGGGGGGGTGCTGTGAGGTAATATATAGAAGGGGGGTGCTGTGAGGTAATATATAGAGGGTGCTGTGAGGTAATATATAGAGGAGGGGGTGCTGTGAGGTAATATATAGAGGAGGGGGTGCTGTGAGGTAATATATAGAGGAGGGGGTGCTGTGAGGTAATATATAGAGGAGGGGGGTGCTGTG